>PYAF01003183.1:68267-102391 GCA_007407185.1 Glycine tomentella
ACTTGTTTTTAATCATTGCAATTAATTATTATTTCTGTTTAATTTTATATATTCTGCCAAATTCCTTCAAAAACCCCCCAACACGTTTTCAATCCCTTAAACATCGACAATTGATCCTTGAGAGACGACCTAGGAGTCACTTTCCTAGTACTACATTAAATAAATATTAATTTGACGGAGTACGACCTTCGATCAATAGGCACAACAATAATTTTGTACACAATTACAAAATTATAGGCACATCACTTCATATTTACATAATTATAGCTAGTGTCACCTTATCTTGTAATACTTATCACTCATTCTACTACCACATGGTTATGTGAGCAAATGCAAGGGATACAAATGACAAACAAGCATTTTGCTTTAATAAAGGCTGGATTTGCCCAGTATATCGGCAGGGTGCTCTTTACTACATATACATATACATTTATGCTTCAATGGACTATACAGTGGTCCTCTCATTTCAAGTAACACTATTTGTTCCTCACCTCAAAATTGAATCAAAAGTATAATAATTTGACACAGTAACTAACAATTCATTTCCAAACATTTTGGAGTACCATCAACATACAAAATTTAATAGTGAGCATTAGAAGCCCCAGACAACACTACATCAGCACTACATCAACATTGCTTTCATTCACATGTTAAGAACCAAATAAAATGAACACCATATCACTAGCAATGGACAACAATTCAAAAATCATGTTCCTAAATATTTAAAAACCATGCCATCATCAATAATTCGATATCAATTCAAAAACCATGCTCCGAATTATATCAAAAACCCTTTTTTTTTAAAAAAAAAAAATACACAGTATGGATCAACGGATCTGTATAGGCTATACGGATTGGGTGATCCGTATAGGTTATACGGATTAGGTAGTCCGGATAACTTATACGGATCACTCAATCCATATAGCTTATACGGATCCGTTGATCCGAATAGGTTATACGGATTTACTAATCCGAATAGGTAATCCGTATAGCTTATACGGATTAGTAAATTCGTATAACCTATTCGGATCAACAGATCCGTATAAGCTATACGGATCCTCGATTCCGCACGACTCAAACATCCCCTTTTCCGTCCCAAAACCACCGCAACTAACCTCTTTCCGTCGACTTCACCGACCGCCTTCACTCCAACCACCACCAAACGACCACCCACCAAATGCACACCCAAGCTGTTAGAGAATGCGAAGAGAATCCGAACGGAGAAGAGAAGAGAAGCCGAATCCGAAGGAAGAAGAAGAAGCGTTGAGCGGAGAGAGAAGGAAATGAATAGTTTTTTAAATTTTAAAGGTCAGGGGTATTTTGGGAAATCCACTATTTTTTAATGGTGTAGTAGAAAAGTGGAATGGTGTATGAAGCTTCACTCTAATATTAATATACAAGTAGTCAAGTATACAACATTGTGACTGGCCTTGCTTTTTTTGGAGTAATCTTGCCTTTTCTTTTTGTTTTGAACGACAGAACTGAATTTTTTTGGAGTTATTATTGCAGTATTTCAAATTTACATTGTAATGTAGAAAAATAATCCCTATTTAAATGAAAAATATATTTTACTGTAATAATACAAATTATTCTTATTTTTTATGTATTTTAAATTTTTTTTAACTAAGATGTAGTTTCTATTTATTTGTGAAATTTTATAAAATATGTAGTAGAGAAATTCATGAGTTTCTCCATTGGAGTTCCCCTAACACAGTCTCCACCAGAGCACGAGAGTTTACCACAACCACTGTGTCTGCCACCACTACCTCCATCAACACTGCTGCTGTAAACTATGGCATACACCCTCTCCTGCTACTTTTGTACTTGCCACTAAGTCATAATAATTAACAAAATATTTAATTTTTTTATTATATACATTTAAATTTAAATATTATGGCTTCAGATTTTTTTAAAACAAATCTAGACCATACATACCTGTTAAATATTTAATTATTATAGCTAATATTGATGGATCCTCTGCATATTATATCCTTATTTGTAGCATCCTTATGATTATAAACAAACAAGCATGTGGTGTACAAGACACAGTTCTGTACAAGACAAACAATATCATTGGTCTACAAGTCCTACACAATAGTTATCTGTGTATTTCTTTCTCTAAACGTGACAGTTGACACTCTCTTGTTCCTATAAATCTTGGAAGTTCATATTCATTTCAGCTTTTAGTTCTATTACTTTGCCCTATGCTCTGGGTCATATTGTCAACTAATTTTATTTCCATCACTTAATGTTAAATGATTTCTTGCATTTACATACTTTGATCCTAGGAAAAAATGGAAGATTGGCTGCAAAAGGGAAAAAGGCTTCTTCTGGATGAGATTGATAAAAAAAGCAAGAAATTTGATTTTAGTGACCGTAAGTAGATAATTGTTCATTCTTTTACGCATGTTATTTCCTGGGTTCTTGTTTTGTTCTATCTGCTTAAGTTTTAGTTAGTGCTCAATTGTTGTAGTTGTTTATTGTATCTGGAATGAGCTTGAGACTATAAATGATTCAGAGATTCTTTGTTTTACTTTTTACTGCAGTCTCTAAAGTAGTATGAGATCTAAATTGGTGATGTTTATCATATATAATTTTTGCATTTTATTGTTTGCCTTTCTGGCATTGCAATTGTTCAAGTTAAGAAAGTCATGGATAAAAATTCACCTAAGCAAGTCAGTACAGCGGTTGAAAATATGTTGAAAACTGGAAGATTGGTTACACAAACGGGTCTAGATCTGCAGCAGGTATTGGCTTGCCAATGTTTAGTTAAATTATTCATTGTTTGTAATTTTGTATTTGCCAGCTGCGAATTGTCTTTTTGTTTCCTTAATTATAACAAAATATTAGACTATTAGTGTCCTTCGGCATCTTAATGCGGGTTGTTATCATGTATTAGGCTGCCAAAGTTCTGGTTGGCTCCCTAGGATGGTTTCTTTTCCAGTACTACTTGTACTCATCTATATCTTTATATATATATATATATATATATATATATATATATTATCTTTTTGCTGATAAAAAAAAATTAGACTATTAGTGTTAAATATTAATAGCTTACTTATAAAGACATGCATTTAATAAGTTATTCTTCCTATTCATTAACTTGCTAGGACATAATAGGAAAGACTAAACATAATTGAAATGAATGGTGGAGCTCATTATTGTTACTCAAGTGATAATGGGTACAAGCTATCCTTATATAGAAGAAAGCTACAGCTGTACTGTACAGCTGGCATATTCTAACAAACTAATTGTGAATTTACTTTTCTATATATTTACACATATAGTGTATTTACATACACCAATATCCCCCTCAAACTCACATGGAAGGTTTTCCAGAGGAAAATCCTTTCACATGGAGTTTGGCCTTAAGAACCTCCAATCTGGATGGAGAGAGAGGCTTGGTCAAGATATCCGCCCACTGATCCAAGGCAGGAATGTGGTAAATCTGAAGTTGTTTAGCCAACACCTTCTCAAGAACAAAAAGCACATCAATTTCCATGTGTTTAGTACAGCTGTGGAAAACAAGGTTGTGAGCAATAGCTACAGCACTCTTGTTGCCACACAACAAGGTAGGAGGAGAGCAAGGGACATGCAGTTCCTTTAATAAAGCCTGAACCTATGTCAATTCAGTAGTAGTTTGAGCAATAGCCCTGTATTCAGCCTTTGTACTTGGCCGTGCAGCAACTTGCTGCTTTCTAGACCACCAAGATATCAGATTAGGTCCAAGAAAAATAGCAGAGCCAGAGGTAGAGCTTCTATCATCCACATCAGAAGCCTAGTCTCATCACACATGGCAGCTAAATTGAGTGGCTTCCCAAGAGCACCAGGTCTGAAGTGAAGACCATGAGCAACAGTACCCTTTAGATACCGCAGAATACGCTTTACAGCAGTCCAATGAGTGTCTAAAGGTTGAGCCATAAACTGGTAGACCTTGTTGACAGAGTAGCTAATCTCTGGGCACATCAAAGTGCATACTGAGGTGCTCCAACAACTAAACGAAATAATGTAGGATCATGAAAGAGATCATTGCCATTTTTAGTGAGTTTGCAGGAGGAAACCATAGGAGAGGAGATAGGTTGAACCTCGGTCATTTTTGTTTTGTGCAACAAGTCCCTAGTGTATTTGCTTTGTGTCATCAGAATACATCAACATCTACATCAACAACACCTTTAACCCAAGTTAATTGGAGTCGGTGGTAGATGAACCCAATGATAGATCGAAAATAATGACAAAGAAAGAGAGAGGGAGAGGGGAATAAAAAGTGGAAATAAGACAAAAGACTTGAAAAATAAGATAAAATAAAAGAAGGGTGAGAGGAGGTGGGGAAAAATGAAGAGGAAAAGAACTAAAATAATGGGTTTAATCCTCCACCCAACTTATAGCTTTTCTTCACTCTGTTCTAAGATATATTGTCTCCCAATCTATATCACACTCCATTAGGTCTTGTTTAAATACCTTTCCCCAGGTAAATTTTGGTCGACCTCTACCTTTGTGTCGAGCTCTAGATAACAAACTCTTGTTCTTACGAGAGGATCCGGTGGTCATCTCATGACGTGTCCAAACCACCTCAATCTATGCTCTCTCATCTTCTTTTCACACAATGGTACCACTGCTACCTTTCGTCGAATATCCTTATTTCTTATCTTATCCATCTTCGTATGACCACACATCCACCTTAATATCCTCATTTCTGCTACCCCTATTTTATGCTCATGTTGCCTATGTGCTGGCCATCATTTCGCTCCATATAACATTGCTAGTCTTACAGCTGTTCTATAAAATTTTCCTTTTAGCTTAAGGGGAATTTTGCGGTCACACAAAAATCCCGATGCACTTTACCATTTCATCCACCCTACTCTGATTCTATGATTTACATCCTCATCAATCTCACCACCTTTTTGCAAAATGGATACCAAGTATCTAAAAACATCTTTCTTAGATACCTCTTGATCAAGTAAATGCATTGTGTCTTGATCACCATGTCTTACCCGCGAAAACTCACACTTCATATACTTCGTCTTGCTCTTGCTTATCGTGAATCCTTTAGACTACAAAGTGTTTCTCCACAATTCCAGTTTCCTATTAACAACATCTTTGGTCTCATCAATAAGCCCGATATCATCTACAAAAAGCATACACCACGATACTTATTGAATATCATTAGTTCATCCATCACTAAGGCAAATAGATAAAGACTAAGAACTAAACCTTGGTGAACACCTACCGTGATAGGGAAATACCTTGATGTTTCATTACAAGCTTTCACACATGTGGTAGCCCCATCATACATATCCTTGATTGCATTACATACTTTAATGCTATCTTTTTCTTCTCAAGAGTCCACCATAAGACTTTTCTTGGGACCCTATCATATGCTTTTTCAAGATCTATGAACACCAGATGTAAGTCTTTCTTCTTTTCCCTATATATTTCCATGAATTGTCGTATCAAGAAAATAGCTTTCATGGTACATCTTCCTGGCATAAATCCAAATTGATTTATGGAAACCTTGGTCTCCCTCCTTAGGCAAAGTTCAATAACTCTCTCCCACAACTTCATAGTATGGCTCATGAGCTTGATACATCTATAGTTAGAACAATTCTTGATATCTCCCTTGTTTTTGTAAATAGGCACAAACATATTTTTCTTCCAAGCATCAGACATCTTATTTGTTTGAACAATCTTATTGAAAAGATTGGTCAACCATTTTATTGTCACATCTCTCAAACCTCTCTACACTTCAATATGGATGTTATCGGGTTCCAAAACTTTATTATTCTTCATCTTCTTTAAAGCCTCCTTAACTTCATGTGTATTAATCCTGCGCACAAATCTTTTATTTAGATCATCAAAAAGTCCTCCAAATCCACCTCACTCTTGTCATCAGAATAGATCTATCAGGAAAATACTTGACTTCCACACCAAGAAAATAATCTAGCAAACCAATTTGTTTGAGAGCAAAGCTTGTATTCAGCTGAGTGGTGAGCCTCTGAATAAGAGAGCTGCTAATAATATCATCTACATACACCTATAGGTAGACTGTTTGCTGCTGGAGTGTGTAAGTAAACAAAGATGGGTCACATTTACTGGCAGAAAAACCAAACTGTACAAGAGTAGGTTTGAGTCTATCAAACCACTGTCTAGGAGCCTGCTTAAGGCCATAGAGTGCCTTATTTAATTTGCATGTCAGACCTTTATCTGCTCTTTCAAAGCCAGGTGGCTGCACCATATAAACAGTTTCTTCCAGCAAGCCATTTAAGAAGGCATTGTTCACATCAAGTTGAAGCCAGTCCCATTCATTAGTGAGTGCTAAAGTGAGAATGATTCTGATAGTGATAGGCTTAACAACAGGGGAGAAGGTTTCATGAAAATCAAAACCATGAACCTGGTGAAAGCCCTTGGCAACTAACTGAGACTTGTACTTGTTTATAGATCCATGAACATTCTCTTTAACACGAAAAACCCATTTGCAGCCCACTTCCTTCCTGTTAGGTGGAAGAGGGACCAAATCCCAGGTTTGGTTCTTCATCAAAGCATCATATTGCTGCATAGCAGCAAACCACTGAGGATCAGCAAGGGCAATTTTTACTGTTTTAGGCTCACTGTGCACCAGAAAAAGAGAAGGGTGAAGCCTAGAATTGTAAAATCCAGACTTTGATCTGGTTTGCATAGGGTGATTATTGACAGTTCTGGAAAATCCTTTGCTGAACTGTTGGAAATAGAACCAGAATTCGGAGTTGCAGAGGAGTGACCTGAATCAGAGCCCTGAGCATCAGAGGACTGGCATGAACCAGAACTATGAGCAGCAGAAGACTGACCTGAACTAGTGTTTGAACTAAGGGAAGCAACAGGAACATTTGGTTGAGGTGAGGACTGAGAAGAAGACTCGGAGGAGGCAGACTCAGTAGCTGCAGTATGAGAGGACTGAGATGCAAAGAGTGAGAGAATTTGTAGGGGATTCAGTGACTGAAGAAGAGGGAGACAAATCAGGTTGGAGAGTGAAATATTGAGGTCAGAATGTCAGATGGAGGAGGCAACAGGACATTGAGGGAACAAATCAGCATAAGCGCCTTTGTTTATTAAAAATAACATCCTTGGGGATGTAAATTCTGCCAAAAGCAGAAAGATACTTATAACCCTTGTAAGACTGAGAGTAGCCAAGAAATAGACATTCTTGAGATCTAAAATCTAGTTTATGAGCATTGTAGGGTCTTAAGAAAGGAAAACAAGCACAACCAAAAGATGTCAAAAAATTATAATCTGGAGATGTTATGAACAAGACAGTATAAGGAATATCAAAATTGAGTGCAGCACTAGGTAACCTATTAATAAGGTAAACTGCAGTCATAAAGGCAAAGTCCCAAAATTTTAGTGGTAAAGAAACATGATGCAACAAAGTGAGACCACTTTCGACAATATGTCTATGCTTCCTCTCAACAGTCCCATTTTGATGATGAGTGTGTGGTCACATAAGTCTGTGAGTAATGCCATGAAAGGCTAAAAAGGATGTAAAAGGTCTAAATTCCCTCCCCAGTCAGATTGTACACTTTTTATCTTATGATTAAGTTGAAGTTCAACCATAGACTTGAAGTGTTGAAACACTGTGAGAGCCTCAGATTTTGCTTTTAAGGGATAAATCCAAGTATATTTGGAAAAGGCATCAATAAAAGCAATTTAATAACTATAACCAGAAAAAGAAATCACATGAAAGAGACCCCACAAGTCTGTGTAAATCAACTCCAGTGGAGTAGTGTAAACAGAATCAGAAAGTGCTGAAGGTAAATGATGAGATTTACCAATAACACATGATTTGCAAAAGTAAGGTATTTTTATTTACTGAACCAAGTTTACATTGACTGAGAACAAGCTTTAGTACGTGTAACTTTGGATGGCCTAGCCTAGTGTGCCAAAGAGTACTCAAATTAGAAGACAAAACAGCAGGAGCTGAAACATCAGCAGAGGTGACAGTAGCCAAGGAATGTACAGGGACAGATTGTACATGAGCCTTATTCTTGCAAAGGGAAACAACAGAAACGGAAGAATTGTGCAGCCTTAGATGAGGAAAGGAATAGAGACCATTGGATCCAACAGCACTGTGAAGCAAAATTTCATAATTTTCCTGAGATTTGACAAGGCACAAGTGAGGATGAAACTCAAAGTATACTGAATTGTCTTTAGCAAACTGACTCACACTCAATAGATTTTTAGTAATGGCAGGAACATGGACTAAATTATAAAGGTTAAACGAAACTTGAGAATTAAAGGGAGAGATGAAAAATGAAGAACCATAACCCTTAATTTGCAAACCTTGACCATTACCAATGTATCTCTGGTCAGGACCATCAAAGTGTGAAAACTGAGTGATGTTTTGAACTGCGTTAGTAACATGATTCGAGGTACCTGAGTCTGGGATCCAAGTAATGTTGGCTTCAGCAGAAGCACCTTGAGAGGTGGAATCAGTAATCATAGCACTAGGAGCAGCAGATTTGTAATTAGGATTCGTCCAAGTTTGGAACTTTTGAAATTGACAGGTTGCTGGATCATACAACACCATTGAAGGAGCTTCAAGCAGGAAGCAGGAAGAAGAAGAGCTAGGGATTCGGAAAAAAAATTCAGAGAGAAACAGGATCGTTTGCTCTAGATACCATAATAGGAAATACTAAAAAGAATTGAAATGAATGGTGGAGCTCATTATTATTACTCAAGTGATAATGGGTACAAGCTATCCTTTTATATAGAAGAAAGCTACAGCTGTACTGTACAGCTGTCATATTCTAACAAACTAATAAATATCCTAACAAACTAATTGTGAATTTACTTTTTCTTTATATTTACACATATAGTGTATTTACATACACCAATAGGACAAGACAATTTCGTTTATCTTTAGTATTATTTGTCATGTTTAATATGATCATGTGCTTGAAAGGACAGACCGATCTTGACTGATGCAGATATTATATTTTTTGTGCTTTCATTTTGGTAGCATTTTCCTTTCCTCTTTTGATGTTTGTCCCATGCATCTTCTGTATGACATGCATTAACCCCCCAATGCCTTCAATTTTATTGTTCATAAAAAGGTCATTGTGATATTATCAGTGACCTATGAAGCATGAAAAAATTTAAAAAGGAGTTTTGTTGTTGTTTTAACACCTTCAGGCTCAAGTTTTAATTGATTACTTCAAACTTTGTTGTGGTGCTTTGTGCGTCTCTGCTTGTAACATTTTTAGAAGGGAATACATTGGTCTGGGGAGTCAGTTGATTTATGCCTTAATAGCTATTATTTGTCACAATTCACATTGCTTATGATTAGTTGTTAACTTTAAAGTAGTGTTATTCAGCGGTACATTATGAAAAGGCTAAAATTCAAGTTACTGCCTTTGACTATTGGTCATTTGAAAAAAAAAACCATATGGTTAAAAAGTTAAAAACACGACTCCCTTACCAAATCATGCAAAGTAGTGCAATATTAACCCCCTTTATTGAGGCTGACTGCAGAAACCCCTACTTGGGTGTCAACATACACTTTTTGACTAGTTAAAGGAGTTGGGTTATTGAGTTTTGAACCAGGAAGCTTTCTGAAAATGTCTATAGGTGTTTCCTGTATTTTAGGAAAAATAAATATTGAGTAAACTATATTAATGAAATTTAATGTTAACTATCGCAAGACTAGTTTAGTTTCTTAATTGGTTCAATTCTCTTGTTTTTGTTAGCTTGTTCCCCTCCAAGTTACTTAGACTATTTTTGCTTAATCAGAGGGCAGGTTATACAGTTCAGGCTGAAAGGTTAAATTTTTTACGTTTTGTATCACATTTTCGTGCCGTTCATCGAGGGGCCTCATTTGCTGGACTTCGTACCACAACTGTGCGGAAGCTGTTACCTGAGTTAGTACTTTTTTACATAATCGACAGATCGTGTTTTTGTTATAATATCCTTATGCATGATTTTTATATAATTTATATATATATATATATATAAATAGATCTTGGGGTTTTCTTTGCCCTGTGCACACACCTGATGGAGAGCCCTGTGGATTGAATCATATGACTTGCACTAGTAGTAAGTTACTACTCTCATTTTCCTCTTTTTTCTGTTTCATTTATTTTCCTCTGTTTTATCCTTTTTCTTAAATGCAAGATATTTGTGCTTAATTATGATGTGTACTTGTTCGTGACTTCCCCACTCTGACTGTGCCTTGATCCGCCTCTTACATGTGGGAGGATTATTATTTATTATTAATCAAAAGAGATTGTGCATTGAATTTTGTCTGTGTGTAATTACCTCTTGAAACAAAGTGAAACCTGTTCCCTAAACTAGATTTCACGGAGACATGCAACTTAACTGTCATGAGTAGAAGCCAAGAAGAAACAGCTGCCAAAAAACTAAATTTTGTCGATGTATACCCCTTATTTTTCATGCGATTTCAATCACAGCTGCTCTTTGATCACAACAGTAACTAGAATTGCAGCTGTCCCCATGCATGATAGTGCCATGTCAATTACCATCTTTAATGCTGTCTGAATAATGTTACATCAACAGCTATATATTGTGTAAACATTTTAATTATTATTATTATTTTTTTAAACCTAGCTATCTAATTGGATGTAAAAAATTATTGCAAAGTATCTATTTAATTTTAATTATTAATTTATTAGTTTATAATAATATCAATATAATGAATTCGATACAAAAGACATCAACGCAAAAAATAGGTATGGACTATAAAACTATTTTGATAATTTTACACTCAATTAATTTTGATAATTTTAGACTCAATTTTTATAAGTGCTATTGTGTGTCAAAATGAATTTTCTAATATTTGCTATCCAAACAAGAGTTTGTGTTAGGAAGAAGGGGACTGGGCCCTGCAACTGCTTTGGCCCATTAAGGGTGGGTTTATGTTAGCAGGAATAACTGTAAACTGTTTAGGGACTTTTGCTGATTGAGAAACAGTGTAACGAGTGGATGCAAACCTCTCAAAATATGATATGGAGCAGTGTATTGGTTCCTTGGGGCCTTCTCCCTAGTTTCTTTCAATAAAACCAAATTCTTTATCACTGTTATGATACCAGTTCCATTTCACTTTAAGTGGGCTAGAAGACTTGTGTAATTAAACATGGCATGTTCTTCCATCTAAAATAGCATGACCTAAATATTTAAAATGTCTAGTTGTCTACCTAAAACACTGTTGCATATTCTACCCTTAACTTTTAATTTTTTTGTTTGGACGATAAAATATTTGAAATGTTATTATTCACAACCTACATTAGCGATAATCTTTTTTTATAAGCTAGAAGATTCACTGTTCATTGGAGTAATTCACAATCCAACCATTTGTATTTTGTAGTTAACTTTCTTTTCTCTTTTCTATTTCAGGGATAACGTCATTCTTTGATTCTCAAGGAAACATTTAAGATTATTTTAAAATAAAAATGTCCATCCTAAATGTTTTATTGGAGGTTGGGATGACACCATCATTGCCCAAGATATTTCTCCCTGGTCCACCTGAAGCTCTTACTGTTCTCTTAGATGGTTGTGTTGTTGGTTGTATAGCTTCCAGTGAAGTGGAGAAAGTTGTGGCTCACATACGAGAATTAAAAGTGTCATCTGCCGCAGTGGTTCGTTTTTGTCAAAATTTCCTTGCTTCCTTATAATATATTACTTGATAATGACTTCAAAATTATGTTACAGATTCCTGATGATATGGAAGTGGGATATGTTCCTTTGAGCATGGATGGGGCCTATCCTGGTCTTTACCTGTGCACATCCCCTTCAAGATTTGTTCGGCCAGTAAGAAATATATCAATTCCTTCCAATGGAAGTGAAAACATTGAACTCATTGGGCCATTTGAGCAGGTCATTATAGATTTTTCTTTTGTATGTTGTGTATACTTGTTTGGAGCTATTCTAATAAAGGCATCTATCCTTATAGAGATGAGTGCTATGAACTTAGGATTTGTCAAATTTTTAAGTGTTTTGTATGTTTCTTATCAGGTTTTTATGGAAATTAGATGTCCTGATGGCGGAGATGGTGGAAGAAAAAGTTCATTTCCTGCAACTCATGAAGAAATTCATCCAACAGTAATGCTTAGTGTAGTTGCTAATCTCACACCATGGTCAGATCATAATCAGAGTCCACGAAATATGTACCAGTGTCAGGTTTTATAATCTTTTGTACTGGTCTTGCTATCCAAATCTACGTTAACAGTTTAGCTACATTTTTTTCACTCTGGGGGTGTTAATGATGTAGATGGCAAAGCAAACAATGGCGTTTTCTTCACAAACCATTCAACATCGTGCAGATCAAAAGTTATATCATCTTCAGGTTTGTTCAAATCAGCATAATGAAAATTGTGGATACCCTCTGTTCGAAATAAAAACAGATTTGGTCTTTGTATGTTGGAAATCAAATATGGGTACCAAAATAATTGACCCTGTAGTAAATTATATCCCTTGCATCTGATATATAATTATTTATACTTTCTTCTCCAATTAAACTTCTCTAACCTGAATATTTTGGGGCATTGTCTCTCATCG
This sequence comes from Glycine tomentella, assembly GCA_007407185.1. Lineage (NCBI taxonomy): Eukaryota > Viridiplantae > Streptophyta > Magnoliopsida > Fabales > Fabaceae > Glycine > Glycine tomentella. The sequence goes on from PYAF01003183.1 coordinate 80,811, forward strand.
TAGATCATATGCCCAATCATATCAATTGGTCTTTAAATTATATCCCCTGCATATGATATGACATTATTTATACTTTATTCTCCCTAGACTGTTATAACTTAAAACATTTTGGGCCATTTTCAGACTCCTCAGACTCCCATTGTACGCACAAGTACATATACTAAATACAACATTGATGAATTTCCAACAGGCACAAATGCTATCTATAGTTGCAGGGTAGCTGCTTTAATACAAAGCAACTGTAATTTTAACCTTCCTGTGCTATTTACAAATATCTTGTGTTATCTAATTACAGATATGATATGGAGGATGCCATGATTCTAAACAAGTCATCAGTGGAGAGTGGAATGTTTCATGGACAAATATATCAGGTTAGATACCTGACAACTAATTAAGCTTTCTTGATTAATTCATGACACAACTTCTATTGAGCACCATTTTTAAACATTAGAACATTAAGCTTAAGAATGATTATGTTTTAAATGTTGTTTAGATTATGACTTAAATTTGAATGACTCAAGGTTATGTTTTGATTATTTTTAATGTTATGTTTGAATGGTTTTGTTATGTTTGGATAATGGCTTAAATTTGTAGTAATTTTTTTAATTGATATCTTTTATTGATTTATTAACTCTATACATAAAGTGTAGGTAACGGGTGCGGACATGGGTGTATATAGGTACCCAGTAGGTACAAGGATGGGGATTAAAGTTGTTACCCTCACGAGTATTGTGGTGGTACGGGTACTATAGTACCCTACCCATTGCCATCCCTAGGCATGATTGTTAGTCTCTTAGTATATCTGTCCATTTTAGCTTAAGGTAAAGAGAGTGAGAAAAGAAACATAATGCAGTATATGGAGGAGAACTAAATAACGAAATGATGATTATTCAGGTCTGAATTTCTCTATCTACATTTAACCTGGACACCAAACTAAAACACAGATTATTTACATATCCAACAATGTTTTTATCTGAGTTCCTTTTTGCCCTTTTTCTGCTGGTGTCATGGTCTGGTTGTATTGACTTCTTCTGTTGTTTGCGTTGGATAAAGGGGTAATGTTCCTGATTCAGATGGCAAATTTTCTTTTTATGACTGTTTTGGCAGACAGAAACTATTGACTTGACTGAACAAGGGGGAAGGTCAGACCGATCTTCAAGAATGTTCAGAAAAAGTAATTTAGAGAAATCAGCTTGTCCCTCAATCGATTCAGATGGACTTCCACATGTTGGTCAGGTATTATGCCTCTATCCTCTCCTTCCCTCAGTACCTTCTCTTGACTTCAATTTTGTCAGAAAAAATCTTGATGTTTGACTTTCAGATGATACGGCCAGATGATCCCTATTGTAGCATTTATAATGAAGTAACAAGTTCCATGCACACCTTAAAAAGAAAGGGCTCTGAAGCTGTTTATGTTGACTATGTTGCTGTTGATGTCAAAAACAAGAAGCACCTTCAGAAGGTGAGTCAAGAAATTTCGTGACAATTTTCTTCTCTTTATTTGGTGAGTTTTTCATGTTTAAAAGAAAGAAAAGTATAGGTTCTTGTATGCATTTGCACAGATTGATCTTGTCAATGATTGAACCATGTTATTTACTTCCTTGACCTTTGATGCTCCATTCATGTTTTCTTCGAGTTCTTTTCCATTTTGATATGCATGGAATTGAGAGCTTTACTATGATGATTACCTTTTTTTTCACTTGCTGTTGTCCTTTTGTTAATATACTTGAAAGATGAAATTTTAGATTCCCTGTTGCCCATGTTTATGTCCTCTCTTCAATAAAATTTCATCAATTTATAATTCATAAAACAAAAATTGTATTCTTTGATTTGATTTGTTTATTTGTCACAAGAATATTTGATTTGCAATTGAAGTTTCTATTTTTTTACCAATTCCTGATTATTTTTTTTGGATTAACTAAGTTTTTAGTCCTTGAACTTTTTCAAAATTCTTTTTTAGTCCCTAAACAAATATTTGATTGGTCTTGGTCCTTAAAACTTTTTTCTGTTACAACTTTTGGTCCCTGCTGTTAAATGTAGCCTTCAATAATGATGTGGTGCAATTTTTATCATTATTTTATTACTTTTTATGCCAATTAGATTTCAAACCACAAACCAGATATAGATACCCAAAAATAAATAATAACATATTCATAACTTTAATCAAATTAGGTCCGGTTCTTTCAAACCACAAACCAGATATAGATACCCAAAAATGTTACTACGATCCCCAAAATCACCACAACACAATGCTATTTGAAATCCATCACTTTCCATTCTCTTCATCTTCAAAACCCCATCACACTCTACAAACACAGAAACAATCTCCTCTCCAGAAATCAACCAATGTTACAAGGAATCAACAACTTGGGAAGGAATTTGTTTCAACTGAACCCTGGCGAACCTTAAACCTTCAAGCTTTAGACACCACTCCGCAACAAAAATCAATTATATACATCAAAAGTCAGCACTCTATCTTAACGGGGAGCAACTGCGTAGTGGATCAAGCAGCGGTGAGCGTGAGAATGTGAGGGGGTCTGAGGGGAGTCTCGAAACGATCAGCTCGTTCTCGTAGATCTCATGCACCTCTGGGCAACCGCCTCATCATGTCACCCTCCACGCATCTTGCCACCGTTGCGATGTCTGCGGTGTGAACAACTCGAAATTGAAGCTGGGTTTTCCAGATTTGAAGAAGCGTGAACAATGACACAACCGAGGTTTCTATTGGGGTTTGAATAGATGGAAACAGATGAGGTGACTTTTGCTAGTGTTGTTTTCTGATTGAGGAAAAGAAACTATGATATGAATAGGGCAATTTTGAAGCATTTTTTAGTGGTTTCTAATTGTCAGAAAATGAATCTCATTAAATAATAAAAAAAATAACATGTGGCGGTCTCGCAGAGTGCCACATCCTCATTTAACGGTCAAATCGGTTGGGACCAAACCAACATCAACATCAACTTTAATCCAAATTAATTGGGGTCGGTGGTAGATGAACCTAATGATTGATGCGAGAAGGTTGGGAAAAAAAGGGAAGGGGAAGGGAAAAGGGGAATAAGATAAAAGAAAAGAAGGGGAAAAAGAAAGGGAAGATGAAGAGGAAAAGGACTAAAAAGGGAATTAAGGGACCATCAGGAATATAAAGATAACAACGGGTCTAATCCTCCACCAACCTTATAGCTTTTCTCCATTCTGTGCTAAGACACATCGTTCGCTAATTTATAACTTGGTAAATTTCGATCTACATCTACCTCTCTCTGTGTCGAGCTCTTGGTAACAAAATTTTTGTTCTTACGGGAGTATCCATGGGTCGTCTCATTACATGTCCAAACCATCTCAATCTATGTTTCCTTATCTTTTCACTCATTGGTATTACTACTACCTTTCATTGAATATCTTCATTTCTTATCTTATCTATCTTCGTATAACCACACATCCACCTTAACATCCTTATTTCTGCTACCCCTATTTTATGATCATATTGCTTATGTGTTGACCAACATTCAACTCCATATAACATTGCAGACCTTACAATTATTCTATAAAATTTTCCTTTTAGTTTAAGGGGAATTTTTTACATCTACATCAATCTCTCCACCTTTTTGCAAAATTGATCCTAGGTATCTAAAAAATCTTTCTTAGGTACCTCTTGACCACATAGATGCACGGGGTCTTGATCACCATCTCTTACTAGCGAAAACTCACATTTCATATACTCAATCTTGCTCTAGCTTAACGTGAATCGTTTAGACTCCAAATTGATTCTCCACAATTCAATTTTCCTATTAACATCGTCTTTGATCTCATCAGTAAGCACAATATTATCTGCAAAAAGCATACACCACGACACTTTCTCTTGAATATCTCTTGTTAGTTCATCCATCACTAAGGCAAAAAGATAAGGACTAAGAGCCGAATCTTGGTGTACACCTACCGTGGTAGGAAAACTTGATGTTCCATTACAAACTTTCACACATGTAGTAGTCTCATCATACATATCCTTGATTACATTTACATACTTTAATGATACTTTTTTCTTCTTAAGAGTCCACCATGTAACTTTTCTTGGGACCCTATCGTATGCTTTCTCAAGATCTATGAACACCATATGTAAGTTTTTCTTCTTTTCTCGATACCTTTTCATTAATTGTCGCATCAAGAAAATGATTTTCATGCTACATCTTCCTGGCATAAATCCAAATTGATTTATGGAAATCTTGGTCTCTTTCCTCAAGCGATGTTCGATAACTCTCCCACAACTTCATAGTATGGCTCATAAACTTATGTTTCTATAGTTAAAACAATTCTGGATATCTCCCTTGTTTTTGTAAATAGACACAAACATATTTTTCCTCCAAGCATTAGACATCTTATTTGTTTGAAAAATCTTATGAAAAAGAATGGCCAGCCATTTAATTGCCACATCCCCCAGGCCTCTCCACACTTCAATAGAGAGCCATCGAGTCCCAAAGCTTTTAAAGTTTCATGTATATTAATTCTGCGCACAAATCTTCTATTCGAATCATCATCTCTTATAAAAAAAAAATTTGATTTTCATCCTTGATGCATCTGACTTGGGTGAGGTCTTTACTCTTTTTATCCCTAATTTTTGCAAGTTTGTATATACCTTTTTCACCATCATTGTCCCCTTTATAAAATCGGTGAAAACCTTGCCTCTAACTTCTCGCACTGCTATCTTTGTATTTTTTCTCGCTAATCTATTTTTTTGCAAGTTCTCATCATTAGAACTTGTATGCAAAGATCTAAAACATTCATTCTTCTATTTAATTGCTTTCTACAACTCTCCATTTCACCACCATATTTTCGTTGTAAGAAATATGTTTCCTTTTCTTTCTCCCAGCACTCTCCTTCCCCCATATTTGTTCAAAGACTAGAGCAGTCAAATATTTGTTTAGGGACTAAAAATCCAATTTTGGAATAGTTTGAGGACTAAAAACTTAGTTAACCCATTTTTATATTGACTGCTACACTGCATAATCCTGGATTTTGTAATCTGAATGTTGTTTCAAGCATATGATACTAGCAACGGAAACATAAATTCAAGCTAGATAACCTTATATTCAGTGTAATTTGATTTGGTTAGTCAGTTGCTATTTTTTTACTGGGCTTATAGTTCTTTATTTGATTATTCACTTTGATCTGCTAATTTTTGTCTTTTGCTTATTGGAGCAGATTAACATACGCTTTCGACATCCTCGGAACCCTGTTATTGGTGATAAATTTAGCAGTAGACACGGGCAGAAAGGCGTTTGCTCTCAGTTGTGGCCAGACGTTGATATGCCATTTTCTGGAAATACTGGGATGCGCCCAGATCTCATTATCAATCCTCATGCATTTCCTTCCAGGATGACAATTACTATGCTTTTGGAATCTGTTGCCGCTAAGGTACTACGACTAAACAATTGCATGAAGATTATATATACAACAAATGCCTTATGCATGAAGATTATCATATAAGTTATCAATTTTTTCATTTGACGTAGTTGATAGCATAGTAGTCGATAGTGCGCTATAGCAGAGTGGAGCGGCCCCTGGACCGCTATGGGATTCAAATAGTGGGAGATTGTGACCATTGATAGGATAGGAGACAAAATAGTGACTTTTGTGCACAATAACGGTGCTACCATGATATAGCCTTCAATCCCCATTGTTTGGGTTATTTTGGGTAAAATATTTCACAAAAAGTTACCTCTGTTTTGACCTTTGTTCCTTCACAGTTTATAAGACTTTTTTTCCATGTATTCTGTCCTTACTTCTTCCTTTAAACTTCTGTGTTCACATCCTGCTAAATTTTATCTAATTTGTTGTGATCTTTTTCTATTAATTTCACCATCATCTTTCATTTTTTAACTTCATTATTATCATGTTTCTGTTGCTTTATGACTTCATTACTATGTTCTTAATGCTTCTAGGCGGATGGTGATTATGTGTGTAAACTGTGACTTATTTTTTATGATAAATTTCTTTAATTTTGGGTATTTTGATTTGTTTTTTTTGAGTATTTATTTGTGTAGTATGTATACTATTTAGTTTATATGATAACATCTAAAATATTGGTCAGTCCGCTATCTAGTTATAGCATTTTCAGAGTTGACTGCTACTCACCACTGTCTGAAATTGATAATTATGGTTGATAGTAGATAAAGATACGACAATGTCAAGTGAGAATGATATTATTACTATGTAGTTCCTTTAATTATTTATGGGTAAATAACCAAATTTGTCTCTTAAAGTATGAGACACTGATAGATTATTCCTTGAAAGATGAAAAATTCAAATTTAGTACCTAAATGTGCAAAAAGTGCATCAAATTAGATTTAATGACAAATTGGTCCTTAAACTTTGCAACCTATTGTTAAATTGGTTCTTAGACAATACAACTTATTGTAAAATTGGTCCTTGAACATTACAACTTAATAGCAAAATAGTCTCACAAATTTAATGGCAAAATTAAATCAATTAATTTATCGTACTTTTTGTACATTCAGGGAATAAATTTATATTTTTCATCTTCCAGCGACCAATTTGTCACCGAATCACACTTTCAGGAACGAATTTGGCTATTTACCCATTATTTATTTTAGGGTCATTTTTGTGTTTAGGCTTGTCTTCACTTTTTACTTATTATGTTAAGAACTATGAAGCACCAAACTTGTACATCCAAAATGGTTGCTGTATTAGAGTTCAACACGAATTATTTCGGATACTTCTAGCCTACATCTTTTCAGTTATTTATTGAAATTTTGTACATTGCAGTTGCACTATAATTAGATAAATTATAGTATTTTATTGTGTCTACAATGACTAATGCTGACTTAGGAAACTTGGATATCTTTAATATTTGTGTTTTTATGCTAATATTATATCAATTTCTTATGTTGTATCTTAGCTTAGCTGTGCTGTATCTGTCTCATGTTAGAAGGCATGGCTGATTAATAATAATTTCTTCTTTCAGGGAGGTAGCTTGCGTGGAGAATTTGTAGATGCAACTCCATTTCGAAGTTCAGTGAAGAAAGACAGTGGGGAGTCTGATTCAAAGTCAGGTTCACTTGTCGATGATCTTGGCCTTCTGCTAAGAGAAAAGGGATTTAATTATCACCGTTTGGAGGTTCTATATAGTGGTGTTTATGGAACAGAACTAACATGCGAGATATTTATTGGACCTGTTTATTATCAGCGGCTGCGTCATATGGTTTCAGACAAATTTCAGGTGAACAAATTCACTGTTTTGACTTCTTATATAACCACCAGCAAATTGATACTTCTCCATGTTATCTGAAAATGTTAGGCCTTCTAGATAGTGGTTGTGATAGTGTTCAAGTGTTGTTAGTTGACAGTGTAAAAAACTTAATTGTGTATATTAAATTTAAACTCAATAAATTGTTAGGATTTTTATGCTGATGGGAGTGGAACAGTAGAACTTCTGTTCTTTGTTCTATTGAATTGCTTTCTGCTGACAACAAATTCAAAGACATTTTGATAAACAACGGTTCCAATAAACAACGGTTCCATTGCTTGATATTTTTATTCACTTTTCCCCCTTAATTGCAATAAAGGGTAATCTTGCTACTGCCTAACTAAATGTTATCAAAATGTTGTTTAATACCAAATACTTTTTCTATGTTATAGGTTCGATCTACAGGCACAATTGACCAGGTCACCCGGCAGCCAATAAAAGGACGAAAGCGTGGTGGGGGAATTCGATTTGGAGAAATGGAACGCGACTCTCTGCTTGCACATGGAGCTGCATATCTTTTGCATGATAGGTTGCACACCTGTTCTGATTATCACATTGCTGATGTTTGTTCACTTTGTGGAAGCATGCTTACAACAACATTCACCCAACCTCAAAAGAGGCCAGTTCGGGAGATTGGTGGTCTACCCCCTGGAAGAGCTCCAAAAAAGGTCACTTGTCATGCTTGCCGAACGAGTAAGGGCATGGAGACAGTTGCCATGCCCTATGTATTTAGATATTTGGCTGCCGAGTTAGCAGCAATGAATATAAAAATGACTCTTAAGCTCAGTGATGGAGCCGGAGCTGGAGCCTGATATGTTATACTTAAATTCATTGGATGTGTTAAATTTGTGATTTGTATCACAACATGAATGTCTAATGGAGGCTCAGATGCTTGCTCACGTCATGGGGAGTTAAAAATTTTCCAGGCCATGCATTCATATAGGTGACATCACAGACTGTAATCTGAATTGCTGGCTGCTTTTAACACATCCAGATAGTCGTGCAAGGATTGAAGTTCGTCATGTGAAAATTGTTTAATGGATTCATCAAATGGTGGGAGGAGATAGGTAGATTTTATAATGTCGTAAATTGTATCATAACCTTGAGTTGTGGTGAAAGCACCCTTAATCATTGCTCGAGGACAGATGCAATTGTCTATTATTTTGCATATTAAATTATGTTGTATCCTCCTTTAGTAAAAGTAAATTCATACGATATAGTTTAATTTTGATACAATTACTCTTAGCATAAAGATTTTTATGTCCTCAACTAATTAGAAATTATTCTAGTTGTAATTTTTTTTAAAGTAAATATTATAAAAATGTTTTTTAACTATGACAATCCATTTTTTTATAATTTTCAATTAAATTATAAACAATAATAATTCAATTATAATCATTAAGAAAGTTTAGTTTTTATAATTTAGTCTAGATAGATTAATCTTTAAAAGAAAGAATTGATTGGATATGGCATTTATATTCTTAATCTTAAGATTGGGATATAAGTTATGACAATTTGATCTACTAAAAGTTTTCTCTAAGGTAAAATGTTAGACAAATATTAAAATTTTAATTTCAATACTTCAGGGGATTCTGCGATAAGTTTGTCAATTCTATTTTGAAGATGTATTAAAAGTCCTCTCAAAGGTAAAATGGTAGAAAAATATTAAATTTTAATTTCAATACTTCACGGGATTCAGTGACAACTTTGTCAATTCTATTTTGAAGATGTATTAGTCGTGACAATTCAATAATTCTAAATTTAAATGAAAAATAGAATAGATTACGTAATTTTGATTCTTTGTTGCATTGATATATGCGTGACAGCAGGGGATAACTAAATATAAAATTGAAATATTATCAAAATAAAATATTTATTATATATTTTGCACAATTAATTCTTGATTTCTTTAGGGTGAGCAAGTTTTTTTGACTGAAGGTTTAGTTATAAACAATTAGATTAGCTAATTAGATGTAATAGTTTTTAACGAACATTGAACATTGTATGGTACTAATACATTCCTTATGTGTAATCAACTCTCTAAATTAAATTTCCTTTAAAAAAATCCTCTAACTTAAGTATTCGGTTTCAATGACATTTTTAATGGCATTTTCCTAAATTTTATCAGTAATAAATTTTGATAGTGATTATATTTTCTCAAATTTAATATTTTAAGTTTTTGTTGACCATTCCACAGTCACACCATAGTTAAACAATATTGATTTTATTGTTAATTCTATAGACTTAAATATGCTTTTAATTTCTCAAATTTGAGGATTTCTATTTTAGTCACTCAAATTGCAATTTATAGCTTATTAGTCTCTCAAGTTTGTGAAATGCTTATTTTAGTCCCTCTTGCGGTCAAAAACCTCCACAAATTATACCTCAACATAATTTGATGGATTAGAAAAAAGAATTCACGAATTTAAGAGACCAAAAAATTCAAATTTTAATTTGGAAACTAAAAAATATAGACCCCAGAATTTGAGGTCCTTTTTTGTTGTTGACAAGATTCGAGAAACTAGAAACATAAATAAATCATTTTTATATTATTTTTTTCTCGTTACAGTAGACCTTTTATTTTATACAATGTCACACTAAAGGCCACATTAAAGCGACTCATGTTATATTCTCCTACAAATTATTCTTTTGTCTTATAAAGAAAGTAAGAAATAAAAAAGTAATATACTTAATGCCTTGAAATCAAACCTGATATGATTTCGTGTCACCCAAGATTCTCAGCCTCCGTCATGGTCTTATCTATTACCATGAAAGGACACTAGCCACGACAAGACGACCTATCCTTGCCATTATGGAGCATAACCTAACAACATACAATACATACAATGAAGAGCAAGCAGAGAAAGATTTCATCAACAAAGGGAAATATTTGTATTAAAAAAAAGAACGATTGTTGGAGTTACAAAAGTCTTTACAACCCAAAATCAACAAAACACAAAATACAAAAAGGGCAGCCTAGACATTTGCCCCATCATCCATTTCTTCACTAGCACCCTCCTCCGCAGCAGTAATCTCTTACTCGTCGAGTAGAACACCGTCTTTGACATCCTTGAATGGGTCAAAGAGACTCAGGTCAAGGTCCTTAGCGAAGAACCCGACCTGCCTAACGACCTTGTGAAAACCTTTCTCATGTTGTTCTACGGCCTCGTTCTTGTAGACAAGAAAATCCTCCCCAAGCTCCCTGCGGGCTTCCTTCTCCTCCGAAGCCTTGAGCTCGGACTCCTTCAGTCAGGCCTTCAAGTCATCCACCGTCTTGGCAAGCTCATCCCTCTCAGCAGCAACACTGTCAACCTTGCTGGCCAAGTCCCTTTTCACCTGCAACAAGTTCTTGCAATGCCCAGCCAGCTCATCACCATCCAAATGAGTGCACAACAGCTTGGGCAAAGCACTGATAGCCTTGGCAGTCAACTGATGGTTGGACTTAACAACCTCGACAAAGGCAACAGTGGCATTGGCCACCTTGGAGCGATCCACTTTCCAAATAGTATGGACAATGGCCTTTCACTTGGCCACCTCAGCCTCCAGTGATGCTACCTTGCCCACAACTTCCTGATGGGGCTCTCCATTCTCCTCTGAGATAGCTAGGCTTCTTTGGAGGAAAACCTTCACAGTATCGTTGGCATTTTGAACCCTGACTGACTGAATCAAATTCTTGTTGAAGGGAGATATGAAACCGGTCCGAGTTCTCTGCTTTGGCCTATACCCTACGCTCCATAGTGAGTCAATATCTCTCGAGGCATAAATGTGCTCAAGGGAGATGCTTGGGCGAGAGGAAGAAGGCAGGGACGACGCCAGCACAGTAGAGGAAGGAGCTGACTAAGTAGAAGAAGAAGGAGGCAGCATCTCTTGAGTACCACTGGTCATAGCACTAGCGCTCGACGAGGGTGTAGTAGTAGAACCCGAGGAAATCATGGAGGCAGGATAGGCAAACGCTTCCCGAACAAGAACAGTAGCATAAGTAGCAACAGCCTGAGTAGCAGATAAGGCCAAAGGTAGATCCTGCAACACAATAGCAGCAAAAAGGCCACCTGCACCGAGAAGCAGCCTGATAGCCTACCTCATGGTGCAGAGGCTAAGCGGGACCCTTGACTTCTTGTGGCCTAACGTCCCAGCACCATCATTGTGCTTCCTCTTAGCTAAAACAGAGGAAGGGATGTTGGGAGAAGCTTCAATGGCGTTAGCACCGGTAAGGTTAACCCCAACAGCGAGTCAACCCTAAAAAGGAGGGTTGACAGAAGAAGGTGGCACAACCCCACCATCAGGTCCAACATGCTTCACCAGGGACCTCCAGGGAAAGTCGTCCATTATACCTGCAAGACAACAAAAACACAGTAAGTGTTAGCTCGGGTTAAACACCCCAGACACAGAGGAAAACAAGGTAAAGTGATTTACCATCCAAGGCAAAGAAGGGATCATCTGTCGAAGGCAAAGACAAAATGGCTCTCACGTCCAGCAAAGTCGGTAGTTGCTCTAAGATTGCCTTATCCACTTTCTCGACAAGGGTCAATAGATCCTAGTCAAACAACTTGAATTTGGTGGGATCAGACTGCCAGTAGAATGGGAAGCGGGGCTTCTCGTCCTGGTTGGACATCAGTGGCAACTCATCTGCCACAACGTCAATAGCCCGGACCTTAAAGAAACGATCCTTAAAGCGACAAAAGAACATTCGAGTCAAACTCGAATAGCTTCTTGGATACATTGTTCAAGGAGACCCAACCTATCTTACCTGTTAGATTCATCTAGAAAAAGAACAAGAATACCGACATTTTAGGTCGAATGTTGACGAAGGGGCATAAAATCTCAAAAGCCCTCACCATAACCCAACTATTGGGGTGAAGTTGGGAGGGAGCTACATTCAAGTGCTTGAGAAAAGGACACTGAAAGGAGTTCAAAGGAAGAACTAAACCCAGCACCTCGACGAGGCACCGGTGCATGAAGAAGAAAGGAGTACAATTCGGCGTCGTCCTCAAGAAAGGGAAGTCGTCACTCCCGCAAGCCTCAACGATCACTTTGCAGGAGTCCTCAAGGCTTGTCAACCTAAGTTGACAACGCAAAGCGTCGCCACTTGTTGCTGAGGTGACAGAAGATCGATATTTCAGAACATTGTCTCTCACCCACTCGTAACCAAAGACAATGGGAGAAGATGTAACGGCTTGAAATTTCAATAACCGAAAATAGATGTTCTGTGTATTTCTTATGTTATTTGACTATTTGATTAGTTTATAATTAGTTGAAATGTTATGTGGATTCTCCATGTGCAATTGCTTTGTGTAGATGTCAAGTTATGCAGAGTTTGTTTGAGCTGCGTTGAATTGTGTGAATCCAAGTTTGACCCAAAAACCTATTTTAGTAAAATCATCATTCTGGATTGGTTAACCGTTAGATTGCCTTCAAATTTTAAAGATAGGTTCCTAACTCATACATCTAACTTTTGACTATTGGGATTATATTTTCACTGAAACAGAAATTCTAGAATTGGGCTAGCTCGCCCAGGAGAATTTTTGAAGGCTATTTGGCTCGCCTGGGCTAAGGCGGTGTTGAATATGTTTTTAAGCTTCCAAGTCACAAAAATGGAAGTTCTTCCTCCTCCAAACAGCTCCCAAGCCCTCTACCATTGTCCTCCACCACCCATAGCCACCGGAGACCACCACGGGTCGTCGTTGCTTGCCATGAGATCCCGGCACGGAGAAGAACCCTTTAATCGAAGCGGAATCTTCGAAACTCTTCTCGAAGTTTTGGTAGAGAACAAAGCCTTCAATCCTCCTTTCTTGGTTTGTTTGAGGTAACCTTGGTTTCCTTTGTCTTCTTCTAGCTAGTTTAAGCCTCTCTTGATGTCTCTTGTGATTCGGGTAACATTATTAGCTGTTTCTATACTTCCTTTGAAAATCCTTTGAAAATGAGATGTTGTAAGAGTCTCATTTTTATGAAACTGATGTCATTTCTGTGATCCTTGTTGAACCCTGGTCACATTGGTGTGATCGTAATTTTAAAATGATGTCTTTTGATGTGGACTCCTAAAATACCATTTTAGCCTCTTTTTAAATTTGAGTGGGTATTTGACCCCGAATGCTAATGTTAGCCTTGTTTTTGAAATCTATACTAAATTATCTTCAATTGCATATATCCGTGTTTGGGCCAAAGCACGTGAACTTAAGAGATTCCAAAATGACGTTTTAAGGAGCTAACAGGGGGATATAGATAGGTAAGGGGAGTTTATTATTTGGTTATAGTTTTGATACCATAGTTGGGGGCCAGAGAGTTCAACTATGAAGATAACTGTCTGCTCCTACTGTGTGTTGGTTTTCAAGAAAAAACTACGTTTTTAACTAATGGGATGCGATGTATTTATGATTGACATGTGTTTGTTCCAGTGTGTGCTCGTTTTCAAGAAAACTCTTTTTAGCTAATGGATGTAATGAATTGGCTTATTGATGGATAAAACTATGAATGATATTATTATTGTGATGATTGGATTCTTGAGAAAAGTCTTAATTACAAAGGAAACTCTGTCCAAAATTTTATAATATGTTTTCCTATTTAATTCTTTATTAAATTTTTAAATGGGCATAAGAGTGTGTTTTATATATTGTAGTCATTCTCTTTAATTTAGAATTTTCCTAAAAATATCAGTCTTGTGATATGATGAATATTGAATGTATGAAATTTGGATTGTCTGAAGACCTGGGGAATGTGAATCTCAGGCATATATATTATGTATAGATGTGAAATGTGATTGCTTGTGATGTCGTTGATGATATTGAAATTGAGATGTCATTGATGTAATTGATGATGTTCAAATGAGATAATGTTGACGTGGTTGATGATGTTGAAATGAGATAATATTGACATGCATGATGATGATATTGAGATGATATGATGTTGAGGTTGATAATGACATTGATGAGAGATAATGTTGATGTGAACAATGTCATTGTGTGTGGATATACATGGATACCCATGGGGAGGTGTATGACAGGTTATCTTTGCGAGGAAGGATTTGTTCCTAGCCAGGTCATACATTGATGGTGCCCATGGTTGTAGGCTGTGTATGTACACGTGGGATGCAATGACCGGTTGGTTACCCTTGCGAGGATGGATTTGTTCCTAGCCACGGTCAATGCATCGGTGAGCCCACATTGGTGTGTTACATATGTACATGGGGGTGCATGACGGGTTACCCTTGCGAGGAAGGATTTGTTCCTAGCTGGGTCATGCATTGATGATGCCCATGTTTCATACTTCATTTGTATATGTGGAAATAGAATGAAGGCATGCACGTACCTGTGAGTTTCAGTGGGCTGAGACGCAGGTACTAAGGGGTCATCAGGTTTGGAATTCCCTAGCGACGCTGGCTGATCACCGGGTGAGGGAATGGCCAGTGCATGACAGGGTGGCCCTGATATGCGGTGAATCATTTTTCCTATGAGAGCCTATTTATGGGAGATGGTACCACATTGCATGCTGATAGATGAGTCAGGTGCATGCATCATTCTATGCATAATTGTTTGAGTTGTGAAATGCATTGGATGATTGGTTTGTTGAGTGTGTATTGGAATCATGAATTTTTGTTAATGATTGTAGTGGGTAATATTGTTTTCTTCTCAATTGCTGCTATCTGATGTTTGTTGGTTTTATATAATAAACTCACCCTTGCATTTATTGTACTATGTGGTTGGTACCTGTGATGATCGCAAACTTTCGTTTGTGGGAGCAGATGAGCAGCAGTAGGTGACCTTGGAGGGAGACTCTTTTTGTTGGAGCCGCCAAGCCGACGTGATGACGTTGGAATTCTTTTTAGGAAAGAGTTGTGTTTTGTTAATCAACTATTTCTTAGTTAGTTCTTCGATTCTTTTTGTTGATCATGTAAGATTCCAGGTGTAAATATATGTAAAATCAAATTAAGTGTTGATATGTAAATGATATGTACTGGTTCAATATATGCATACATGTGTATTCAATTATGTAATTGTATCGTGTGTATAATAATGGTATTATTGCGAAAAAATTTACTACCATTTTCATAATCAAATTATGGAGTTTTCATATTAAAATTGAAATTGCACGATCTAGAGTTTGTGATGTCATAGCGACGAGGCGGGTCATTACAGAAGACAACGGTGAACCAGCACTATGGTTGCATCGCACACGCGGGGAAGCTCTAGTATCCCCTCCTCCACTTTTCCTCGTTTTCCTTGAAGTAGAGGGGGGAAGGATAGTGGTAATCGGAATGAGTTCTTCGTCCTAATGGTGAGCAAAAGCCGCACTCTCTTGCGAAGGCGAGAAGAGCCTTCCCTAACACAACATGAGTTTGCCTTCCTCCTCTTCAAGGAGGACTCGCTGTCGGAGGTCCCATGGTGTGTCTCCTCCTCCGAGGAGTTGCTAATGGAGATAACCTCACGATGCACCAGGGGTTGCTGGATTGAACCCCCTGAATCACTACCATATAGAATTAGGGTGAAATCGGAAATAGGAGACAGAGACATTATCGAAAAAGAAAGATGTACCTTAAATGGAGAAAGATGAGTGAAAAGACAAGAAGAAGATCAAGAAAGCAAAGAAAGATCTAGAAGTAAGAAAACTCAAAAATGCAAGAATCGCAGTGATGGAAATGTCAAAAGTCCACTCCATTTAAATGGAGGCACGACCTTTCAGTTACTTGCAGGAGTTGAAATGACTTCCTTGAAATCTGCACCATGACACAACTCCACTCACCCATTACCCATGTCTCCAGTACGTGCCCACTCCGCGAGTGACACATATGTAAGTATACTAGGCGTACACTCCACACACCTGTCGCAAAAGGACAAGCAAAACGTTTGCCTTCAATGCATTCTCCAATTGTCAGATACAGGCAAAAAATTCCAACATGGGCACCTCACTTGCCTAGCATGTCTAACTTCCTATGCCGAACAAAGCATGTCCTCCCTGGGCAATCCAACAGTAATAGCCAGGACAACACTTGTCCAGGTTGGGGGCTTAGTAAGCCTGACAAACCTGCAACTTTTGCATCCGTCAAGGTTATCTCCATGCTCGGGGGCTCCACAAACTTGAGACCCTCCTACTTGTCAAAGTTACTACCGTTGACACTAGACAATCTCCATCGACATTGGACATTCTCCGTCAACACAAGACAATTTCTTTCGCCCGCAAGTTGGCTCAGAGCTTGGGGGCATATGTACTATCTGGGGTCTGCCAAATACATGTGGCCACTTACGGGCACTCAGTACATGTGTCCACCCTCTATGTCAGCCTTACTATAGGAGCACAAATGTTTCCCCTCAAAAGTCGGTTGTTAAGTCTAACAGGTTATGTTTAATGCTTTATTATTCGAATGTTGCATTACCTGCAACCTAATTATCAAATGTTGCAACCTCCTTATCAAATGGAAGGTACCTAATTATTTATAAGCCACCACATTTGAAACTATAATGAACCCTTATGCAAATAACCAAGAGGGGGGGTGAATTGGTTTTACCTCAGAGTTTTACAATTTTCTTTCAAAATTTATAACAGTGGAAGACTTTCAAAAGGATCTTTATCTTTCAAAACCAATTTGAAAATCAATTTACTTCACCAATCAAACCACTCTTGTGCTGTAACCAGATTTGTATAATGAACAAATTCTATACTTCAAAAATATAATGAAATACAAACAAAATCTTTAAACACACAAGATTTATATTGGTTCACCTCTTAACCCTAGAGGCTACATCCAGTTTTCTTCTAACCAAATCTTGGTCAGAGTTCCATTATAACAAATATCTATTCTTTACAAGCTTACAACTGATCTCTCTTACCCACCCTAGGTAAAATTCAAAATCTATATCATATAGACTTTTCAAAAGACCAAGAACCAGAGATCCCCTCTTTGTTCTTCCCACTAGAAAACCTTTCTAGTAAAAACTTTAAAGAATACAAATGTTATATGAAAATACAACACAAAACAAAACAGATATCAAACAAAAATATCCAGCTTGAAGTTCAAGAAAGATATCACCTCTTAATCCTCAGCCAATTCAATGATATGAATGATTCAAACAATCTGAGAATGTATGCAATAAATGAATAATACTCTTTCTTGAATCTTTCTTTGACAATAGCTTGAACAAATCATCAATCCTTGAGAATTATGACTAGAAACACATGAAACTCTCCATGATACACATGATATATGATTTTCTCACTAAAATCATACTTGAATACCCTAGAGAGCTTTAGAAAGTGTTTATCACAAGCTATGTACGAATATCTCTGTTTTTCACTTAATGAATAATACATACCAAGCTGTTCTAGTTATAAAAAAACAAATTTAACTAACTGTAATCGATTAATTTGTTAATGTAATCGATTATTTTAACCAGATAATCGATTAAGTCATCTTGTAATCGATTATTCTAGATGAACTCAGTTTTTCTAATGCACGCAAGTAATGGATTAAGTTCCCATTTAATCAATTATCACAGACCATGTCTAAAATTGATCAAAGCACATTTAATCGATTATGACCATCTGGTAATCGATTAAACTAGATCAACATGCTATGAATATTTATGCAGAAGCTTATGCAATCGATTATTTCTCAAGATAATCGATTATCACAGAGAATATCTGTAACATCCTTCCAATTACTATATTATGCCTAGGTCATAATACGTAACTAGAAGATGTTAACTTTTCTAAGGTAAAATTTTTAACCAAAATTGATTAAGAAAAACTTATTTCAATATTAGAAAATTACGCTTATATTGAGCCTGTAGAGACTTTTTGATCTCTTTAATAAATTACAACTTAATAATAACTTGTAAATAATATTCCCTACAATAATAGTAATGTTCATATATTACAAATCATATAACAAAATACTACAAGTTCACAACATTAAAAGAAATCTTCCAACTTTTCCTCACTATGTAGCTCCTCCTTTCGATTTACCTGTCTGGAATGACACAAGAACATACTAAAACAGTGAGAATTCCAAAGAATTCCCAGTAGGTGAAAATTTGCTTATCATACAGTGTCATCGTCATCATTCCAGCTACTTTGGTTTATTAAGAAAATATGTGAACAATTATAGTTGATTTTTAATTTCATAAACATATAACCCGAAGTAGATTCATTTTATTCACAAACACTTAAAAATAATCTCATACTTCATCATTAATGCAAGCATCATTTTCAATCATGTCAATGCATAGCTTACCTTTATTATTTTTCCTCTTTAATACCTTAAACTAGACAATGAGCTCATTACTAGACTTAGGTTGCTCCCGCAGGGTCGTGCTTAGCTCAACTGTATCACCCTTTGGGGTCCCATAGGGTCGTGCTCAGCTTAACTGTATCACCCTTAGGTCAATATGTCTTTCTCGCAGGGTCGTGCTCGGCTTAAACGTATCACTCGTTGGGTACCATCAGGGTCGTGCTCAACTTAACTGTATCACCTTTCAGGTATTATCTTTCTTTAATCTTTCCCTCAGGGTTGTGCTCGGCTTAACCGTATCACCCTTTGGGCACCATTAGGGTCGTGCTCGGCTTAACCGTATCACCCTTTGGGCACCATCAGGGTCGTGCTCGACTTAACCGTATCACCCTTCAGGTCTTATCTTTTTATCTTTCTTAATGCACATGAGATGCTCAATGACATGCAAAGCTACATAACTCATGTCATAAAATTATGCCACAAAACATCAAGATTTCATCATCACAAAGAAAATCATAACAAAAAACATCGTAACAACAAGATTTCTTACTACATATGATTCGTTTCTTCCTATAATCTATACTCATATAATAGTCATTAAATCCCTATCTTTTAGTATGTTAAAACTTACTAATCTTTCTAAAAAGGTATCACATGCCTCAATTGGAGTTATAAAATTCTAGATATAATATTTTACAAATAGAACTTCAAATCTGCCAACAGTCTCAAAATTCCACACTAACATCTCCTAGTGTTTTCACGATTGCAAGTAGTAAACAATCTAGTTTTAGCTGAAATTTTTATATGTTATAGTTGACATTTATATCTTTAATTCCATATATCATACACTTAATTTGAATAAGGAATAAGAGAGAAATACATTTTTCAAAACGGATGGTAGAAGCTGTTTGGGTGTGGACAGTTTCGGACAGCCTGAGCTAAAATAATTTCTGGGCATAATCACTACTTAGTTTGGTCCCATATTTAAGGACAATATAGAGGACATCTTAAGCTTTTAAAATGAGTGGTCAAACACCTCGTTTGGTTAAGTATAGAGAGAGATATGGAAATTTCAAAACAGTCCAAAATTCAACTTACAACCATACGAATTATCTCAAGAATCAAATGATAAATGAAACTAACTTTCACCTACCTCAAACAAGTTTGCTTCCAATTCCTCTAAGTATTTGGATGCACCTTAATGTCTTGAAAGAATGAAAGGCTTGTCTAATATTTGATGCTTTGGAAAGGAAAGGATGAAAATGAAATGAAAAAAATGAGAGAGGTTCACGTGAAGGTATAGTAGGATGAAGTCTTGAGAATGACTTCCACTTAAGGCCTCCCTTCTCCCCTTTATATAGAGTTTGGAAACTAATAAAATATTTACAAAAATCTCCCAAGTCATGATGCTTCCATTACAAGTGTCCCTACACTTGTCATGACCTTTACAAGTGTCCCACCACTTGTCATGGTCTTGAAGCTTCTTCCTTTTTTCTTCCAAGTGTCCCTCCACTTGGCAAATCATGAAACTTCTCCATGGTTCTCCATCTTTCACGTGAATACTAGAGGAAGGGAGAGAAATTTTGCTTCATTTCATGTTACTTTATGTACATGTCATTTTTGATAATAAAGAAGAATCTAATTCCCTTATGGCTTCACACATGGCATTTTCTAATAGAAAGTCAAGTTTGATTTGAACTCTTTTACTCAAAGATAATATTGAATAATAGAATTCTAAAGTTTTTCAGAAATTGACTTCAATTACAGTATAAATTGTTCACAAGCAGTCTATACAGATTGCTACTCAGATTTTACTCACAAGATTGCTTCTATCTTAATTTTGATTAGTCCGTTCCACTTATGACCATCAAAATTACTAAATTATCTCTTTGAATAAGTTTATACATCCTACAATTAAAAGAAAATTCCCCAGATTCTACTTATCATTTTTTCTATACTACTCTACTATCTAAATTTTTCTAAATAGAATTTCAAAGTTATCACCGTATAAAATGCATAGAAATTCTATTCTGAAACTTTTTGTCACAATATTTTTGTAATTTGCCATCAAAGGATACTCTGTAATTTCATCAAATTTTCACAAAGTATCTAAGGGTGTCTTGGTAATTTTAGCTTCAAGGGTATTATAGTAATTTGTCACTCTAGGGGCATGATTGTAATTTTTTAAAATATCCAAAGGTATTTTTGTAATTTCCACCTTAAAATATCCATGGGAATTCATATAATTTGCCACCTACTTCATGGGCATTTTTGTAATTTTCACCTCAAGGGTAATATGATAATTCTAATATCAACAGAAAGGGTAATATGATCATTCTTCTTTAACATTTTTTTCATAATTTCTCTTTTTATCTCTAACTAACATTTAAATTTTTGGAACGTTACAATATCCAATTTTGTGTTAAACTTATTTAATCAATTACGAACCAGTGGTAATCGATTAAAATGTTCATAAGGCAATATCCAGAAAGTATACACATGCATTTAATCGATTATATCACCTATGTAATCGATTAAAATAGTGAGAAACTATTTTTTTAAAAAATCTTAGTTGTCTTTGTGAATTTCTATCAAATTTCTTATTACCACATGATTATATCTAACCAAATGAATGTATGAATACATGAATCATCAAAATCTAATGAGGATTATTAGGCTTTATCAATTGAACTAAGTTTTAACAAAAATTACATATGCCATCAATTAGATTGGGCATGTAAAATATCAAAAACTTTTATGCTTCATACTTCTTGATCCCTTTGCTTCAGCTTCATCAAATCTAACAACATTATCTACAAGCTACGAATTATCTATAAAGCCTAATTATCTACAATTTGCAATTGTTTGTTAGTCTTTATCTACAGGTTAATATTTATCTACAAGGGCTGTTACTATGTCTTTAGACTGGTCACCAGTTCGGTAGAGAAGGGCATTTAATGCACTTCTTTGTGCTTCACTCATGTAAGTCTTGTTCCGCCTGCAAAATCCATCCAATGCAATGAAATGAATCCATTCAAACAATTTTCATGCAAAGAATGTTAGTTTCATTTAAAACAAACAGCATCCTGAGTAGGCTGCATCTAG
>PYAF01003183.1:102491-139119 GCA_007407185.1 Glycine tomentella
CAATATTTTGATTAATAACGGTAAGTTATAGGCAATAGATCAAAGCCAAATGGTTCACTGAGTACACAAAATTATGAAGCTAAAATAACATGTCGATGACATTTTAGAATCAGTAAAGTATATACGGAATGATTCACTCCACACACTTAAACCACAAACGCATATATGTAAAGGCATCTATTATCTTCTTAGATTGTCAATATAAGTCTTTGCATATTGTGCATCTGGTAGAAATGTACCTCCGATATGTTCAAAAGTAGTATTTATGGCAGCAACCCATTTTTCTTGTTCAGCATTAGCACGATCAACCAGCATTCGCCTGTTAACATCTTCTGCTAGCTTTGCTTCGTGTGCTCTTCCTTCGGCTTCTGCCATAGCCCTGACTCTGATTGTTTCACGTTCAATCTCAGCCTTCTCTCTTTCAGTTTGCCTTCTTTGAGCTTGAATTTGTTCTTCTGTTGCACATCGAGCTTGCTCCTGTCTGATTGATGATTCCTCTTGCAGTTTCACCAGTTCTTGGTTCCTAGCACGATGGTATTCATTTTCTGCCTGACAAGTAATAATGCAAGATTGAGAAACACTCATAAAATGACGAAACAAAAACCTCGAGCTTCAAAAGGCTTAATACCTGCATCCTCTTCCTCACCAACTCATCCTCATATTTGGCCATTTGGGATTTTGTTTGCGCCTGATGCTGAGCCAGCTTTTTTTGTTCATCGTATATAATCCTTTGTCTTTCCTGCCAGGTGAACCAATTGATACACCAGAAAACAAATCACAACACACACAAAAACATCCTGAAGTAGTACACAACACCACAATGCAAAAAGGTTTCATGCGAGTATTCAATTGTGTAAGGCCATAATTACAATGAAATAGGATTCTGATGACATGAATTTCATCATGCAACAGCTTAAACTTACCAAGCAGCGGACATGATTTCTTATACTATTAAACGACTTCAACTTACATTACAATATTCAAACATTGAAAATCCCAAGCAAAACAGGCATGATGGACACCTAAAAGAGTAAAATTCGATACTTGTCATTGCATAAAAGCAAAGAGGATCAAAGGAACTTACAGTCTCATGCTGTGCTTTCATTTGCCTAAACTCAGCAACCTTAGCAGCAAGTTTAGTTTGTTTTGTCTCCTCTTGCTTTTTTATAACTTCAAAGACCTAGACTATAAGAGCCAAGTTAAAACGACGCAGAATAGGAATAGTGGGGTCGAATGGAATGGGAAAGTGGGCATAAAGCTGAAACCTTTTTGCCATGGGGTGATTTAGAAATTTCCCTGAGAGCCTTGACCCCTCTCTCGAGGGCCTCTGGATCAAACCCTGCAGAAGTGGTCCTTGGATGATCGTTTCGAACCTTAGGCGGCGCCGGAGAAGGTTGAACTTCGGAAGGATTCGGTGGTAAAATCCCATCTGCATAAGCATTGTTCTGATTCAGAGATGCAGCAGTGGCGGCAGCTATGGCCGACAAAAATCACGCTGTGTACGTTTTCGCCATTGAAGGAAGGAAGGAACGAGAAAGAGGTCTTAACCAAAATCCTCTCTCTTCCGAGGTTTTGGTAGGGTTTCCCACCAGATGGATCCAACTCTTTGGAGCTCCGATCCGACTCACTTTAGCAATGGGTACCATTATAAAACTCAAATATTATTATACACCAGATTAAATAAATATTTATTTTATATAATTACAAATTTTTTAGTATATAAATTATACTATAAATAATATATATATATATATATATAATAAACAATTTTTATGTCTTCAATCAAAAGAAAAAGAATATTGATTTTTTAAAAAAATAATGGAGAAAATTATAATTAAAATACATAATCAAATTATGTATTTTAATCTATAAAATAGGAGTATATTTTGATATATTGGGAGTATAAATTTGTTTTAGATTCTCAACGAAATCACCTTACATATAATTTTTAAAATAATTATTAAAAAAGTCAATAATTTCAATTAAAATTATATGGAAATTCACTCATGGTTCAATGATAGTTTAACAAACATTTACACAGTCGTTATGTTTCCAATTAAGGTTCCACAAAATTAAACCAAAAAATTTTAAACTTTCAAAATATAATTTTTATCTATTTGATGTGGATACAGATGTTTATTTAAGATAGACCACTCACATTTAAAATGAATTGTTGAGTTGCATCTGAACTTTTGAAGATGATTAGTTTTAGTATACTCTAATGGACTAATTAATATTTAAGTTATTTTAAGCTCGACTAATATTTCAATGCAGATGAGTCGTGAAAAATAAATAAATACAACCAGAAAGTAACCTAATATTCAAGTTAATAAAAATTCTACAAGAAGGACTATATACACTAAAATGCCTACATTTTTAAGTATCATTTATGGTATATATTAAAGTCAAAGATAGACTTAATTCCTAAATACAGACCCATGCAACTTGATAATTTGTAACATTATATATAGTAGTATTTAAAATTATTTTATAATGATAACGTATGATTCCATACATATGCTAAATTATGAGTTTGATATTAATAATATATCAATTAACATGCGATTTTTAAAAAAAAATGAATAACTCGTAATACATATATTTTTTTCCATAAAAGATTTGAAATGTAGTTATGTGTGGCCTTTTATTATTTTATTGTTTATGGTTATATAAATGTCAGAGCTTTAGTTATAAAACTAATCTATTTTTTTAAGCAAAACTAATCTAAAAGTTAAATCGAATCAAACCACAAACACTCCTAATATCAATTGAATTCAAAATAAATTATTGTTAATTAATATTTGATTTTTTTTATCAACTTATCCATCATTAATCATAACTCAACCAGAACTAGACCACTAATGGTATATTTGTATTTCACTATTTCGTATGTAACAAGTCGAATGCAAATGCAAATCTACAGAGACTTTGGAAAGTGAAAAATAAAAATGATAAGTGAAAAAGTATAGGTGAGAAATAAATAAAGTAAAAATTATAAATATTTGGTTGAGAAAGATGAATAAGAATAGGTGACAAATAATGCAACAAATCTCACCAATTTCAAAATTAATTATTTTTTGCGAAGCACAGCATGAGTTTGCAACAAACAATAGACAGAATCTTTCATGTTCTCCCTGTGACTTTGCTAACTTGATAGAGTTAGCTTTGTTAGCTGATAGTGCAGGAGTATCTTCTCCTCCCAGGGGCTTCTAGTTATATTCAACTATACTAACATAAATAGCTACCTATATTCAACTATATTTAAGCAATCCACTCTTTACGCGAGTGTCTTCTTTTTCATATTGATAAAAAGAATTATAATAATGATATATCTGGATATGTTTTTCTAGAATCACTTCTAAAAGAAAAAAATAAAAAAAAATAGTTTTTTATAAGTAAAAATAAGTTTTTCATTAGTTAATTTTGAGAAATCCGCTAATACAACTTCTCCAAAAGATGAGATGACATTTGAGTTAATGAAAAACTTATTTTAGTTTATCTAGAAATTCATTTCATTTTTTTCTTCTTACTTTTTTTTCTAGAAGTTCTTCTAGACAAGCTTTTTTTTTTTTCTAGAAATTCTTCTAGAAAAGCTTACATCCAAACATGCCCTATGACTTTTATTACTTGAACTAGTCAGTAATTACAAGGGATGTATTAATTTGTATTGATTTGCTATGCTTCAAATTAAAAAACTATTTTTATAATAAGTAAATATATAAATATTTTAAAAATTAAAAAAATGATAAATTTATAATAAGAATAAGAAATTTTATGTTTATTATGTGTAATATAAAAATATGACAATTATAAATAAACACATGAATTTATTAACTTTTTTAAACAAATATAATTGAACTATTGATTATAAATAAGAGTAATATTAACAAAAGATAAGTAACAACCAAAAATTTTATATGAAAAATTCATACTCTATAAGATAATACTAAAATGACAGAATCAACAGAAAAGTTCTTATGTGAAAAGTTGTCTCAAAAGTGTCATAAATTTAGAAGTAAAATGAGAAACAATGAAACATATCCAAAAATGTCATTTTGACATTTGATCAAACACGTAATTTACAACCAATAAATCAATCTAGAACAAAATCAAATAAATATTTTAAAAAAATTCTTCAATTCTCATATTCTTATAAAGATCCGTTTAATATCTTTTTTCACAAAATATTTTAATCCATAGGTCATATCAAATAAACTTTTTTAACAAATTTAGTCCATATTCACAATATTAAAGAAATTTTGATGAAGGAGAAAAATCAAAGAAAGTAATTATGTCAAACCAAAATCAACCAAAAAAAAGTTTTTTGATAAAATAAGAAATATTTTTCTTTTTATGTGTTACTTAAATTATTTTTTTAATAACAATATTTATAAAAAAACAAATTGTGAACCCTATTGTTAGTTTTAAAATAACCATGTTTGAATTATTAGTTTTATTTACCAAAATGTCACCGTGCCCATTTCAACTACGATTTTTGGGAAACCGACTTCGAAAATGCGTCGTAAAAGCTAGGTTCTCTAGTAGTGAATGTATCAATTGTTATTTTATCATAGTCAGAAATCAAATCCCCAATATTCCTATTGTGAACCCTAACTCTTAGAACTTTATCAAAGTGATCAATTTCAATAAAGATATATAATTCATTCAACACAAGGTAAAACAAAATACTTTAGCATAAAGAATAATAGGATTCAATCCAACATCAAAGGAGTTCACATTAGGTTGTGACCTTAACTACAAAGAAGAAATTAGCCAACCCTATTCATAGTTGACTTCAAAGGCATAAACACAGGGTACATAGGTAAAGAAAGATAAGAAAAAGAAGAAGAAGTAAACCCTTCAATCTTGATTCCAACTCTCTTAACCTAGCTTCTTGCAATCTTTCACAAGACTCCTTCTTTGTTATTATGCAATATCTATTCAGTATGCCTACTGTGGAACCCCCTTTTCTTCGTCCCTCAGTCTCTATTTATATTTAGGTTATGAAACTTTCCTTTTTCTGTTATTTTCGTGCAATATCAATTCAAATCTTAAAATCCCGTGTCGCTGGCGCTGTTGACGTGTCCCTGGCGCTAATGGCATGGCTATGGTTGCATGTTGATGCTGATGGCGCCACATCTCACGCTGGTAGCGTGAGATGACAGTGAGTTTTGGTCCATTTTGACTCAGTCACGCTGATGGCGCCAGACATGGCGCTTATAGCGCCACATTCCAGGAAGATTCCATGATGTTTGCCAACTGGCGCTTACGGCGCGAGTTCCCACACTAATAGCACTATACTTCCAAACTTTTTGGTTTATTGAATTTTTTCTTTCAATTTTTCTCTTGTTTTTCCTGCTATAAAATGCACAAAGATGAAACAAGTTGTGAATTGAAACTAATCAATCAAAATATCCAAACTGAGATCGAATATGGTTCCATTATAAGCCATTTTTGCTTCTTTTTAGCTTGAAAAACATTATGTGCTAAATGCATATCAAATACCCACCAGCAACTAAGCTGAAAAAGAGGCAGGAACCAATTGTAATTATGCAACTTGTTCCCTCTTTAGCCAGCCCTTGTGCTTGCACGTAAAGTTAATGGCTAGGTCTCATCCTTGAAGAACTCAGACACACAACTCCTCTTCCTAATTTGTTTGTAAGTTCTTGACATTTTTTAATCTCTTCCTGTAATATATATGTATAAAAGAAATACTGAGGATCGGATTTTCACTGGAATTCCAAAATTACTATAAAAATTCTTGATATGATGTTAGACAAGAAAGAATAATTTAACAGCATATATAGAAGAATTCTATGCAAAATGCATTTCTAGAGAACTCATGTGTAGGATCATTTTCTGAATCCTGACATTACACATTTATACCAAAAGCTCGAGCTTTTATTAAAATTGCAACACAGAACCATGTGAACATTTACCCAAAAAAACCCAGAACTTTAAAGAACATTCATATTTCAATTTCACACAAAACTTTGTGGGCTCTGTTTTTTGGTTTGTTGTGAGTGCAAAATTAATGTTCTTCAACATTATATATAGCCATGTCCGTAGTAAGATGAGGACAATTGATTAATATTTAATATTTTCTATTAATTATTCAGCAAGTTGGATGTATGGTAATATTGGATTATGGTTGTACCAATTAATACAAAAAGATCAATGTTAATTATCATCCAGTTGTCCTGAAAACACATGCTAGATATGACCAGCGCTAGTTTCAGACACAGTTGAACGTGCATGCCAGCACTGAATTTAACTATATTTAAACAATCCACGCGTTATGCGAGTGTCTTCCTTAATTAGTACTTGAATATTTTGAAATGTATATTTGTTTTGTCATATAATTTGATGTGAAGTAGGATACTTTTCAAATTAGGAACATCGCCTTCATCGGCAAATTTAAATAAAAAATACAAATTAAATAAATAATTAGAAAAATAGGGTAGTTTGGAAAATATTTAGGAAAAAAGGGTTGCCCAACACGCCTATTTTGGGCGTGTTTGGGTTGGGTGGGTTTATGGTTAGGACTTAGGGTTAGGACTTAGGCTGAGGGCTAAGGGTTTGGGCTGAGGCTGAGGGGTTAAGGTTAGGGCTGAGGGCTTAGGGTTAGGGCACATGACTCATGGCTTAGGGTTAGGGCATAGGGTTCATGGCTTAGGGTTTATGGGTTTAAGGCTTAGGGCTTAGGGCTTATGATTTAGGGTTCAGGGTTTATGGTTGAGTGATTAGGGCTTATGGTTAGGGCTTAGGGTTAGGGCTTAGGATTTAGGGTTTATGGTTTAGGGTTTAGGGTGAGGGCTTAGGGCGTAGGGTTATGGTTTAGGGCTTAGGGTTCGGCCTTAGGTTTAGAGGTTAGGGTTAGGGGCTAGGGTTTATGTTTAAGTGATTATGGTTTAGGGTTTAGGGTTTTATGTACATTAGGGTTTAGCGTTTAGGGTTGACTCATCTTCGAGTGATTCTTCGCACTCTGGATCCGATCATGAGGGTGAGCCCATGGATCTGACGACACATGTCATTCCTACCCCATATAAGTGGGGTGTTCTGCGTAGGCGGACTCAACGGACCCACGTTTCACAGGCTGTGTGGAACGAGGACAAAGTTCGCTTGCTTAAGACTCGTCACAGGGGTCACGGTCGCGGATTGGGAGAAAATATATTTTAATAATTTTTCTTCAATGCCAAAATTAAAACATTGTTGCAGATAACTTCACCTGGGTACGAACTTTTCGTATTCTACTCGCAGTTTGCAAAACCTTTTCAAAACCTTTTCTCGAGACACTTCCTTTTGCATTTTCATGCACTAATCCCTCATTCAACCCTCTTTCTTTCCCTTCATTCAGCAACTACTCTACAATGGAGTCATTAGAGGATCCAGTCATCTAAGTCAAAGAAGAACAACTCATGGTTTCACCATTATCCGGTGAAAACCCAGTTCACAAAACTACTTATTTCATCAAACCTTGCGTGGAAGACTCTGCAACTCTACCTCATTCCATGTTCTCTTCTGGAAGAACAACTACTTTCAATTCGGACCATGCAACGTTGGTTGAAGTAAGATACAATGGGTGGCATTACCCACATGAAGAATGGAATACATTGGTTATACTTTGCTTCCTGATTCAATTCGACTTCAACTTCCATATTTCGGTATAGTGTCTAGAAATAGGGAAAGGGTACAAAATTAGGGTTTAGGTTAAATGTAAAGTAATATCACATGTCATAAATAAATAAAAGGGTTACACATGTCTCTGTAAATAAAAAACATTAACAGTACAATAATTAAATATACATAGTTTCAATGTTGCGAAGCACCACCACAAGTAGGACAATTCCTCCGATTATGTCCAACCTGCTTGCAAATTCCGCATCTGACGCGCCTTGGAATTGTTTCAACTTCGTCCATCTTGTTACATAGTCTAGTGGACCTTGGACGACCCTTTGCACGCAACATCTCCCTGTCAGGTATGACAATTGGATCTTCACTCGGTGGAATAGCATGTTCATTACAGATTGGCTGCCATAGCAATGAATAAGCCTGAACCAAGTTGTCAACCAGGAAGACATCATCCACAAACTGATAAGGATTTTGACGAACATGTAAAGCAGCAGCTGTGGCGTGACTACATGGGTATTTGAAGGCCTTGAACTTGCCACACTGACAAGAACGCTCAGCAAGGTTCACAGAATATACCCTATCCCAACCCTCTTTCACCTCAAATACAGTTTGTTCAAGATTATATGTGCCTACATGGTGGCCTATAGCAAGGGTTTGGTTATGCCTCATAGCCTCAACCACATTTCTGCAACGTCGCTGCGAATGTTGAAGCTGTGAAAAGGCAGCCTGACCTCTGCATACAAAATAATTAACCAAACGGGTGTACGTGTGCTTCACAAGAGCGGTGATAGGCATGTTCCTTGCTCCCTTGAACACCCTGTTCACTGATTCTGACAAATTTGTTGTCATATGACCATATCGTCTCCCCTCTACATCATATGCTCGTGTCCACTTTTCCTTAGGGATGCCATCAATCCATTCTGCAACCTCAGGACTGGTATCACGGAACCGTTCAAATGTGGCGTTAAAATCAACTACACTAGGAGTATAACCTGCAAAATAAATAAACAAATTAACACTTAAGGCCTTCTTAAAGCAAAGGTGGTTGAAATATTAACGTTTACAGATATTGGTTGACATACCTAAAGTCATAACGGCCTTCTTCAATCTTGGACTCTTGAACCTTTGATTAAAATTACTGGCAATATGACGAAGGCAAAACACGTGATGTGCATAAGGTGGTTGCCAACTAGCATGATTTTTCACAGCAGAAATGATGCTCCGGTGCCTGTCTGACATGAGACATATATTTTGCATTTGGGTAACGTGGAGGCGAATGTTAGCAAGGAAATATTCCCAAGCTTCCAGCGTCTCCCCATCGACAATGGCAAATGCCAATGGCAGACACTCATTATTTCCGTCCTGAGTCGTGGCAATCAACAATTTGCCTTTATACTTGCCATATAAATGAGTTCCATCAATTTGGATGATGGGTTTGCAAAATTTAAAAGCCTCGCAACACTGCCTAAAAGTCCAAAACATGCGATGAAATACACGTTTTCCCTGTACCAGCCGGTTTGCCACAAAATAAGCACTTGTTTGAATATCATAAAAAGAACCTGGTGAAAAGCGAAGCATGTAGTC
This sequence comes from Glycine tomentella, assembly GCA_007407185.1. Lineage (NCBI taxonomy): Eukaryota > Viridiplantae > Streptophyta > Magnoliopsida > Fabales > Fabaceae > Glycine > Glycine tomentella. The sequence continues at coordinate 111,708 of PYAF01003183.1, forward strand.
GCACCACCTCGGCAAAAATGCATACGACTCTTCCAAATCCCCATAAATCATGGCCATTGCTTTCTGCTTCGCATACCAGGTCTTTGCATATGAAACTTTAAATCCATAGGCATTGGTGATCCTCTCCTGCACCAATGCAATTGACACAGACGGTTCCTCCCTAACCATTCCTGACAATCAAATGGAAACATTGACATTTACAACATACCGGCATCAAAACAATATTATTCATAATAACCAAATTGTTTAGAAACATACCTACTACAAGTGAAGCAATAACATCAACGTCAAGCTGTTTGTGACCCTGTGAAATTTGATCATTCAGGCAATTGTGTTTCCCACCCCACCTTGAAACCCACTTCTCACCGTAGGTTGGTTTGATTACCCTAACCCTCCAAGGGCAACCGTCGTTGTGTCGAACACACTTCATGCTAAACTTGGTAGGCTTGCTCTCAACCACATTTGCTTCTTGATGATCCTTCATCAGGTTCTGCTTAATTGCAATTTGGGCATCCATTTTTGATTCAAATTCCTGCTTAACAAACAAGTCATCCCCTAATTGCCAAGGACCTTGCACTGAACCTGAACCCAAACACGAACCCGAAGCAGACCCGGTAAATGGTTCGTCTTCGTCGCATGGATGGCTCCAATCAATATATGTGTAATGTGGAATTTCATGCCAAAATGGAATGACCTCAGCACCTAAACATATAACCCAAATAAAATACAATTATATCACGAAGCCAAGCATAAAACCCTAAACCCTAAACCCTAGCATAAAACCCAAATTATCAACCTAACACCACAAACCCTAAACCCTAAAGTCACAGCCATTAAAGAATCAAAGGATCTATCAAAGATGTCAATGGCAGCTATGTTTGGTAAGCTTTTAGAATATGAGCTTGAATTATCTCAACTAACTCATGGTGAAGATGCAGATTAAAAGCATAAGAGCATTGCATTAAAAGCTGCACCTTCAAAGATAGAAAAAGATGATAGTTCAAGTGAAGATGATGATGAGAATATGAATCTCATTGTAAGGAAGTTTTCCAAATTTCTAAGGAAGAATAAGAGCAGAAAGCAACCATTTCAAAAGAAAAGAAATGACAACACCAACAAGAAGAACAACTCCTCCTCAATCACTTGCTTTGAATGTGGAAAACAAGGTCATATAAAGTCAAATTGACCCTCATTATCAAAGAAGCCATAAGTTGAGAAGAGATCTAGAAGGGAAGGAAAGCCTAGAAAGGCCTACATTGCTTGGGAGGATAATGAATCAACAAGTTCAGAATCCTCTCCAGAAAAAGAAGTTGAAGCTCACCTATGCCTTACATCTACCATTAATGAAGAAGATGAATCATCAAGTACAGAATCAGAAGTAAATTTTGAATTTGAAAATGTAGTTGATGTTTTTCATGAGATGCATTTAGAAACTCAAAAACTGGCAAAAACAAAAACAAGCTTAAGAGTGATCTAAGATGGCATTATCCAAGTTTGCTGAATTGCAAGAAGAGCTTTGTAAATTGAAAGAAGATCATGACAAGCTTCTCTCAAGTTACAAAGAGAAATGATGTACATGTTCCTTAGCCAACTCTAAGGTTGATGAATATAATGAATCGCAAAAAGAATTTGATGATTATAAGATGAGTAAAGGAAAAGAAAACATGTGCTTACAAACTGAAAATACCTATTTGGTTGATTTGCTAAGAAAATATTACAAAGGCAAATGCAACTTAGATGAGTTACTAAGTTTGCAAAAACTTGCTGGTGATACTTATGGTTTTGGATATAAACATGGAGCTAGAACCCAAAATAAGCTTGTGTTGGTACCACCAAAACATAAATATCATATGCAGCATAATCAATCAAATATCTACAATAGATTTACTCAAGCTAGAACATCAAATCCCTTACTTGCAATTATTGTATGCTTAAAGGTCACACATCATACAAGTGTTTTGCTAGAAGATTTTATGTTCCTAATGGTGAATGTATATGGGTTGAGAAAAGAAAGAAAACAACTAACCCCTTTGGACCCAACTTAAATTGGGGACCCTATTTCTCTCTTTGATTTGATTTGTACAGATGTGTCTTAGAGCATAATCTTCAATTTGGTATCTAGATAGTGGGTGCTCTAGACACATGACAGGAGACATATCCATGCTAACAAATGTTATACTTGAAGAAAAAGGATATGTTACATATGGGGACAATAACAAAGGCTTATAGGGTCTTCAACAAGAGAACCTTGTGTGTTGAAGAGTCATATAGTATGAGATGAAACTAACCCTTCTTAAGTAGAAGTTTTGAGTGATAATGATGCAGAAAACAAAGAAGAAAGACAGCAATACATTGAAGCTGGTAAGCTGGAAGAAGAAGAAACATTAGAAGATACAAATCAAGAAGCAGCCACACCTAAACACAAAGATTGGAGAACCACAAGAGATTTATCATTGGACAACATAATTGGTGATGTGTCTAAGGGAGTATCAACTAGATCTTCTTGAAGAAATCTTTGTTGCACTATGGCTTTTGTATCACAAATTGAACCTAATAACATTGAACAAGCCTTATTAGATGAACATTGGTTAATTTCTATGCATGAGGAATTAAATCAGTTTAAAAGGAACAATGTTTGAGAACTAGTACCTAGACCTATCACTCACACACCTATTGGCACTAAGTGGGTTTTTAGGAACAAGCTGGATGAAAGTGGCATCATAATAAGAAACAAAGCTAGATTGGTTGCAAAGGGTTACAACCAAGAGGAAGACATTGATTATGATGAAACTTATGCTCTAGTTGCTAGGCTAGAGGCCATAAGATTAATCCTTGCATATGCATGTATGATGAACTTTAGATTGTTTCAAATGGATGTGAAAAGTGCATTTCTTAATGGCTATATTGATGAAGAAATATATGTTGACCAGCCTCCTGGTTTTGTAGATCATCAATATCCTAACCATGCATACAGATTAAGAAAAGCATTATATGGATTGAAACAAGCTCCAAGATCTTGGTATGAGAGGTTAAACAAGTTTCTGCTTGATCAATCATTCACAAGAGGAGAAGTGGATAAAACTCTATTCATCAAAAGAAGAAACAAAGATATACTTATGGTACAAATCTATGTTGATGATATTATTTTTTGTTCTACCAATCACTCCTTGTGTAAAGAATTTACAGCTAGCATGCAGAATGAATTTGAAATGTCTATGATAGGAGAGCTTACATTCTTTCTTGGACTTCAAGTTAAACAAATGAAGAATGGAATTTTCCTAAGTCAATCAAAGTACTGTATGTAAATGTTAAAGAAGTTTGATATGGAAAATTGCAAAGCTGCATCAACTCCTATGGGAACTTCCACCTACCTAGATTCAGATGAAAGAGGAAAAAGTGTTGATGAGTCAAAGTATAGAGGAATGATAGGATCACTGCTTTATCTCACAGCAAGTAGACCTGACATTATGTTAAGTGTTTGCTTATGTGCTAGATATCAAGCTAATCCTAAAGAGTCTCATCAAACAGCAGTGAAAAGAATCTTCAAGTATCTAAAGTCTACACCAAAAGTGGGACTTTGGTATCCAAAAGGCACAACAATCAATTTAATTGGTTACTCTGACTCTGATTTTGCAGGATGCTAGTTGGATAGAAAGAGCGCAAGTGGTACTTGTCATCTATTGGGAAGCTCTTTATTTTCTTGGCATTACAAAAAGCAATCTTGTGTAGCCTTGTCAACAGCTGAAGCTGAGTATATATCAGCTGGAAGTTGTTGTGCTCAAGCATATGGTTGAAGCAACAACTCCAAGATTTTGGCGTAGAACTTCAACAAATTCCACTTCTATGTGATAATACAAGTGCTATAAATATCTCCAAGAATCTAATCATGCATTCCAAGACAAAGCATATAGAAATAAGACATCATTTCATCAGAGCAAGGCACAAAATACATTTTACACTATGTAATCGATTACAAGAAATGTGTAATCAATTAAAACATTCACAAAAGCTTTCCGATTTCAAATACGAGCCATATAATCGATTAATCCGATGTGTAATCAATTAAAATGTTCATAGAAGCTTTTCCAGTTTTAAACATGAACTGAATAATCGATTAATATGCTATGTAAACGATTAAAATAGTAAATTATATTTTTCCAAAAACATTACTCAATTAAATCGTTTTTCAAATTGTTAGTAGCTTTGATGTTTGAATGAAAATCGTTTAAGCATGTTAATGATTATATGCATTCAATGCAAGGATCAAAAGATTGGCTTCTCCTACACTTGATTTGTATTACAATTTTCAAGCATGTGAAAAGCTCAAAACATTCTTCTAAGTCATAGACTTCATTCTTCATGTTGCTCCCCCTATATCCAACACATGAAAGAATGGTGTGGTGGTTTTTGCCAACAGGGATAGCCAAGTTGTGAAAAGAGGCCAGCCATAAGGCACAATAGTGTGTTTATATGGCAGAATTTTGGCCTTTTGCCATGTTCCACCATTCACCATTGATAACACTAAAAATCATACATAAATGAGAATGATCAATACTCATCTCATCAACTATCACAATGATATAACTACGGAGTTCTCTTTTCAAGTCTCAACTAATATTGTAACTTGTGAATTCAAAACAAACGAATGAATAGTGGGAATGGGTTTTGTACCCTTTCAGATCATGTCTGCTAATCCTTTCCGCTAGGTTTGCTTACCCACTCAGTATCCGACCGAATATGGAAACTGGCTAGCTCTTCCACTGGGCGAGACACGAAACGAGGACACATTCTAAACATAATGTAACGACCCACCTCGTCGCTACGATATCACTAACTCTAGATCGTGCAATTTTAATTTTAATATGAAAACTCCATTAATTTGATTATGAAAATGGTAGTAAATTTTTTCGCAATAATACCATTATTATACACACAATACAATTACATAATTAAATACACATGTGTGCATATATTGAACCAGTACATATCATTTACATATCAACACTTAATTTGATTTTACATATATTTACACCTAGAATCTTAAAAAGAATCGAAGAACTAACTAAGAAAGAGTTGATTAACAAAACACAACTCTTTCCCAAAAAGAATTCCAACGTCATCACGTCGGCTTGGCGGCTCCAACAAAAGAATCTCCTTCCAAGGTCACCTACTGCTGCTCATTTGCTCACATGAACGAAAGTTCGCGATCATCACAGGTACCAACCACACGGTACAACAAATGCAAGGGTGAGTTTATTATATAAAACCAACAAACATCATATAGCAGCAAATGGGAAGGAAACAACATTATTCACCACAATCATTAACAAAAATCCATGATTCCAATACACACTCAATAAACCAATCATCCAATGCATTTCACAACTCAAACAATCATGCATAGAATGATGCATGCACCTGACTCATTTATCAGCATGCCATGTGGTACCATATCCCGGAAATAGCCTCTCATAGGAAAAATGATTCACCATTTATCAGGGCCACCCTGTCGTGCACTGGCCATTCCCCCACCCAGTGATGACCCCTTAGTACCTGCGTTCTCAGCCCACTAAAACCCACAGGTACGCGCTTGCCTTCATTCTATTTCCACACATACAAATGAAGTATGAAACATGGGAATCATCAATGTATGACCGTGGCCAGGAACAAATCCTTCCACGCAAGGATGACAAGTCATACACCCCCATGTACATACCTAACACACCAATGTGGGCTCACCGATGCACTGACTGTGGCTGGGAACAAATCCTTCCCCGCAAGGATAACCAACTTGTCATTGCATCCCACGTGTATATACACAACATACAACCATGGCACCATCAATGTATGACCATGGCCAGGAACAAATCCTTCCCCACAAGGATGACCAGTCAAACACCCCCATAGGTATCCATGTATATCCACATCACATAATGACAACCATGGGCACCATCAATGCATGATTATGGCCAAGAACAAATCCTTCCCCACAAGGATGACCAATCATGCACCCCCCATGGATATCAGTGTACAAACACATCACCTTATCTCGATATCATCATCATATATAACAAATTCATCTCATTTCAATATCAACATCCATTTAAACATCATAAACCACATCATTATTATATCATTTATACATCATCAAACACATCATCATTATCTCATTCAATCATCACCAACACGTAAATAACATCTCATTTCAACATTATGAATGACATCAATATCACCTCATTCATCCACAATCCAAATTACCACGAGACTGATATTTTAGGAAAATTATAAATTAAAGAAGAGGACTGCAATATAGAAAACACACTCTTATGCCCATTTAAAAATTTAATAAAGAATTAAATAGGAAAACATATTATAAAATTTTAGGCAGAGTCTCCTCTGTAATTAAGACTTTTCCCAAAAATCCAATCATCACAATAATAATATCATTCACAGTTTTATCCATCAACAAGCCAATTCATCGCATCTCATTAGTTAAAAACAGCTTTTCTTGAAAACAAGCATAAGCGGAGATTAAGGAAGTCGGGTCCAAGCTCTTGAGCGTGGAGAGGGAGGCAGCCGAGCTTCAAGAGATGATGGCATCCATGGCTGAGGAGTCTTTCAACAATGCCCTGGACCAAGTCCGATGCCTGAACGCCAAAGTAACTCTGAACACGGAGGGGGCGCATTTCCAGTCTTATGTACGAGATGGAGTGGTTGCCTCTTACTGCAAGCAGGAGGGTTCCGTGGTCCAGGCTGAGGACGTTCTGGAGGTCGATGGCAATGAGATCTCGGCTCCTGGAGTTGGCGGCTCAGTGAGCGAAACTTGAAGGGCCAAAATGCTGGTTTTATATGTAATTAATTTTATTTGAACGGCTGGGTTTTTCCCGGCCTAATTTGTACACCCGTACAATATGTTTCTTTTAGTCATACAATCAACTATTATAATATTGTGTTCCATTTAGAACTATATTTCATATGCGCATAGTATATTTGTTTGGCTCAAATGGCCAAGTATAATATTGTCCGAATTAAACATCGGTATATCGTTCTCGGTTCATCGTACCTAAACAACACACTGTGTAGCAATCATCATAAACATCTGTCAACCTGATCAGGGTCGGCTACACATTAGCATCATTTGGGACGATCTATATTTGTGCACAACACTTTAAATTTTCTTGAAAGAAAATTTTATTGATAAATATTGGATGTAATCATATCCATGATCCCGATGAAAGAGATTTGTATAGGAAACACATATTCTCGATTAACGGGAAACACATTGATTGCAGACAATATTAGAACTTGAACATAAAATTAACTTTCTAAAAATAAGAACTGGTAGGCCCGGTAGTGACTTCGTACTTCTAACTGTAGTATTGTTTCAGTTTGTCCGCGTTCCAGGTGCATTTGATTGCTTTTTTATCAAGAGTTTCCAAGACATAGCCCCTTGGCCGAGGTTCTCCGTGACTCGGAATGGTCCTTCCCAATTAGCTGCCAGTTTTCCATCCCAGGCATTCTTGTTTCTGATGTCGGCCCTGCGTAGGACTAGGTCTCCGTCCTTGAAGCTTCTTGGTCTGACCTTCTTATTAAATTTCTTAGCCATGAGTTGTTTTGCTGCCAGATCCTGGAGATGAGCTTTAGCCCGGGTCTCTTCTATTAAGTCCAGCTCGTCGGCTAATGCTTCGTTGTTAGCGTCTTCACCTTCTCGGAGTGTCAGCCTTCTTCTCCAGGAGGGTTGTCCGACTTCTACTGGTATCATAGCCTCACATCCGTAAGTCATTCTGAATGGAGTTTCCTGAGTGGACGTCTGGATTGTGGTTCTATATGCCCAAAGGACATAATACAACTGCTCTACCCAATTGGTCCCAGCCTCCTGCATTCGCTTCTTCAAACCATCCAAGATGACCTTATTGGCAGCTTCGGCCTGCCCATTTGATTGTGGATGCTCTACTGATGAACAATGGTGTTTGATGTGAAAGTTGAACATCATTTCCCTGAAACGCTTATCAGTGAACTGAGTTCCATTATCCGTGATAACTTCAGCCGGGATCCTGAATCTGGATATTATGCTTCTCTCGAAAAAAATTTGGACACAGGTCGAGGTGATGGTGGCCAGCGGTTCGACTTCAATCCACTTTGTAAAATAGTCAACAGCGACAATTAACCATCTCATCTGCTCCTCAGTTTCTTTAAATGGTCCTAGAAGGTCCATTCCCCACTTGTAGAAAGGCCATGGAGATGTGATAGTTGTTAGCTCGGAAGGAGAGGACCATATGATTTTCGCATGCTTTTGGCAGCTCTCGCACCTATTCACATGGTCTTGAGCATCTTTCTTCATGGTCGACCAATAGTATCCCGCCTGAAGGGCTTTTGTTGCCAGGGCTTTTGCTCCCATGTGTTGGCCGTTGATACCTTTATGTACCTCGGTCAGCACGTATCCCGTCTGATCAGGTCCCAAACATAGCAACATCGAGGTGTGCGAGCCCTTACGATATAACTCACCTTCTTGGATAGTGTACATGGTCGAATCTCGAACTACCTTCTTGGCTTCTGTGATGTCATCTAATATTGTTCCTTGCTCTAAGTAGTCGATTATTGGTTTCCTCCAATCCGCAGCCGCCGAGATCAACATGATACAGGTAGGGTGGAAAAGCTCCTACTGAATGACCATCCTGTGATTGCCTGTGCCCTTTGTACTTGCGAGCTTGGATAGTGTGTTGGCTCTGGCACTCTCCTCTCTGGGAATGTGGGCGACGACTACTTCATCGAACTCGACACTTATCTCCTTGACTCTGGCTAGATATTTCACCAGTAAGGGTCCTTTAGCTTGGTACCTTCCTTCGATTTGGGTTGTGACGAGTTGAGAGTCTGTGAATACCCTCAACTTCTGAGCTCCTTGCTCTTTAGCTAGCGACAATCCTGCTATTAGTGCCTCATATTCCGCCTGGTTGTTGGACGTCGGGAAATTGAGTTGTAGTGATTGTTCAACGGATACCCCCTGCGAGCTTTCAATTATGATCTCGGCTCCACTTTCTTTTGCGTTGGACGAACCATCCACGTATAAGTTCCAGACCTTCGTGTCTTCTGATGTTGTCTGAGTAAGTTCTACTATGAAGTCGGCCAAAACTTGAGATTTGATCGCCTGTCGGACTTCGTATTTTAAATCAAACTCGAACAGCTGAATTGCCCAACTCATCATCCTACCAGCCAAATCCGATTTATGCAAGATTTGCCGGATTGGTTGATTAGTGCGAACCACGATGGTGTGGCCTTGGAAATAAGGGCAGAGTCGTTTGGCGGCCACAAGGAGTGCGAATGCCATCTTCTCTAACTTCTGATATCGTAGTTCTGAATTTTTGAGTGCCCAACTTATAAAATACATCGGGGATTGAGATTTACCGCTTTTTCTGACTAGCACGACACTGACCACCTCTTCTCCTACTGACAGATACAAGATTAATGTTTCGCCGGGCTCTGGTTTAGACAACACTGGAGGAGAGCCGAGACATTTCTTGATCTCTTGGAAAGCAGCTTCACATTTCGGGCTCCAGTCGACGCTAGCTTCTTTCTTCAGAAGTTTGAAAAAGGGTAGTGCCTTTTCGGCAGACTTCGGAAGAAAATGCGTCAACGCAGCTAACCTGCCTATTAGTTGCTGCACCTCTTGCTTGTTGGTTGGGAATTGCATGTTCAACACTGCCTTGCATTTATCCGGGTTGGCTTCTATTCCCCTATGAGTCAACATGAACCCTAGGAATTTTCCTGCGGTCACCCCGAACGCACATTTGAGTGGGTTCAGACGGATGTTATGCTCTCTTAATCTTTGGAATTTTTCCTCCAGATCTCGAACATGATTCTCAGCAGAATCTGTTTTAGCGATCATATCGTCTATGTACACCTCGATATTTCAAACGAGTTGTGGGGCAAAGACTGTTCATCATCCATTGATAGGTGGCGCCTGCGCTCTTCAGACCAAAGGGCATCACATTGTAACAGTAGTTTGCCTCGCCTCCTCTGAACGCTGTCTTATCTCAGTCGTCCAGATACATGGGAATTTGATTGTATCCAAAATAAGTGTCCATAAATGATAATAATTTGAACCCAGAGGAATTATCAACCAACTGGTCTATGTTTGGCATTGGGTATGAATCTTTGGGGCATACCTTATTGAGGTCGGTGTAATCAACACACACCCGCCATTTGTCATTGGATTTTTTGACCATCACCACATTGGATAGCCATGTGGTATATTGGATTTCCCTTATGAAATCGGCCTCCAGTAACTCCTTAATATGTTTATTCAAGCTTGTTTTCGTTCCGGTCCAAGATTCCTCCTTTTTTGGGTCACTGGTTTCAAGCCGGGATACATCGACAACTTGTGGCAATAGAAGGTTGGTTGTATTCCTGGAATTTCCAAAGCCGTCCACGCAGAGACATCTTGGTTATCTTTGAGGCCCTTTGTCAGCTCGGCTTTGATAATTGGTTCGGCTCTCCTACCTATCTTGGTGACTTGGAACGCCTCGGACCCTATTTGAACGTCTTCGAGTTCGTCAACTGGTTCCGACCTCCATTCCTCGACGTCGTCTCTAACATCGATTTCCACCAAGTTCACTGGTTTCTTCTGCTGTTTGTCGGTTCTTTGCCTCTCCTGGTCTTCTTGGCGTAGCTGGGGTGGGGAAGGTGGGCCGCCTACACTTCCTCTTACAGCATTGTAATAACATTGGCGAGATTCTTTCTGATCTCCACAAAATGGTTATTAGTTTGCCATTGTTCCCCACCATTTTCAGCTTCTGGTATTTGGTGGATATCAACATATCCCATTTATGGATCGTTGGTCTTTCAAGGATGATATTGTACGGAGAAGTGAAATTGGTGACGACAAACTTCACTCTTTGCGACTTGAAGGCTTCCTTCGTTCCCAATGTGAGCCGCAGCTCAATGGAGCCTTTAATTGTCGTATTCTCCCCATTAAAACCTATTAGCATGGTTTTGCAGGGTTTCAAGTCTACCTCGTCTAAATTCATTCTTGAAGGCGGTCCAAGAGATGATATCTGTTGAACTGTCATTATCCACAAATATTCTGTTGACTAGAGTCCCGGTAATTACTAGGCCATCTTCATGGCCGGGGACCACACCTTTCATGTCCTCTTCAATAAAATAGAGCAGGGGGAGCTCGGATTTGTTGTTGTGGCCTTTAAATTTGGGTTGCTCCCTTACAGCTAGGACTTCTCTGAGATATTTTCGTTGCTGATTGGCCATGTCCCCTCCTCCTCCCATGGCTCCAGAAATCACATTGCACTCAAATTCTGGCTCTAGGAACTCATCATCATCACGTTTGTTTCTTTTCTCATCCCTGCTCTTCTGTGGATGGGTCTCATTCTGATTGGCCTTGCACTTAGTCCGCTGCCCCTGTGTCTTGATCACATATTGCCTTAGTTTACCTTCTCGGATAAGCTTTTCTATTGCATCCCGTAAGTCCCAACTCTAATTAGTGAAAATAATAGGAATACTTCACAACAACCAAGAGGGGGGTGAATTGGTTGAACCTTGGTATTTTAAAAATCAAATTCAAATCAGAATTTTCAGGATCTTTATCACTTTTAAAACCAAGAGACCTTTTACTCAATCAAATAGCTCAGTCCAAGAATTCAATGGATCAAAACCAAACTTGTTGTGCAATGAATATGATTCAAAGAATGAAAGACAAATAATAAGATGAGAATAGAAATAACAACACAAGCTATTTATACTGGTTCACTTCAAATCATGAAGCTACATCCAGTTTCTTCCAACCAACACTAGGTTAGAGTTCCACTATTATAAAAATATTCTTACAAGCTTTTACAATAACCTCCCCTTTATCAACCCTAGATAAAGAACAAAAATCTAAAACGCTATTAGAAATCTAAGGAGAAAGATCCAGAGAACACTACTCTAATCTTTAAGCTAGAGAACCCTTCTCTAGTCCCAAGCTTTAAGAATCAAAATTACAATAGCCAATACAACACAAATTTGTAAACAAAATTACAACCAATTAGTTATGGAAAGAAAACACTTGATGATCCAGTGAATGACATGCACATGAATGAACAAATCAGGTTGAAAGATGAAAAACAATCTCAGAACATCTTCTTCCTTAACCTTTGAAAGTATCTTCTTGCTTTAAAGAATCACTCAAAAACCCATGAATGTTTTAGTGAAAGCAAGAACTCATTAGAACCCAGAAAAATCACTTAGAATGTGTTTAGAAAGCGTATGTGTGCTTAAAATACGAATTGATCAAGTTACCAAACAAGCTGAGCCAAGGTTCTATTTATAACAAACATTTGTAACTGTCAGTAATCGATTAAACGCGCCTAATAATCGATTATTTCACTTATGTAATTGATTAAATCATTCTGGTAATCGATTAAAGTGTTCTACAAGAATCTGGACAAGAGCAACGAACAAAATAATCGATTATTCCGTCTTGTAATCGATTAAGACAGGAAGCTTCATAAACTTGAAATACATTGTGTAATCGATTACGGATTCTGGTAATCGATTAAACCAGGAAGCTTTCGAAATCATATTGAACTATGTAATCGATTACTATATTTGGTAATCGATTAATGCATCAAAAACTAATGTGCATATGTGTATGATGTAATCGATTACTGAATTTGGTAATTGATTAAGACAGGAAGATGGTTTTTTTAAGTTTAGCCTGTGTAATCGATTACTACTATTTGGTAATCGATTCTTCCAGCACGGTTTGAAATAATGTATAGCAATGTAATCGATTACTACCTGTTGGTAGTCGATTAAAGTGTTCATCAAGGCAATGTATGTGAAAACAAAGGTCAAATAATCTATATTCCGATAGGTAATCGATTACATTGTTCTTGAAAAGTTTTCTAAAATGAACTAAGAACAAAACAATCGATTATATTATCAATGTAATCGATTAAGTCAGTACAAATTCATTTTTCCAAAAACCTTTGATTTAAATCAAACACTTGATCATTTTACCAAAGCCTTGTGATTTTTATTACTCAAGTTAATTGAATTAATGAATGATATGAATGAAATGCACTTGGATCACCAGAATTGCTTCTTTCTTACACATTTAACACAAATCATTCTTCAAGGCATCCAATGCATGTTGAAAGCTCAAAACCAAAGCTTGATTCCTATTCCATTCTTCAAATAGCTCCTCTGAAACCAACAATCAGTTGTATGACACGGTCCGTTATGGAATTCACAAAAATGGGAGTGATCAAGTCCAAACTTCCTGAAAACTGGACAGGGTCGATCTACCTTTCTCATATCTGTCAGTGCGACTTCTCTCCATACTTGTGCCCGTGATGTATTCAACGGGGTGTACTTGTCATACTTGGTCTCGTACCTTCCTATTCTGGAGCCGGGATCAAGGTTCCTACAGGGGTGAACAATCCCGGGATGATGGCGATTCCTCGGAGGGGAGTTCTTTCTTTTAGGCGTCGTATTGGAGATCTCCATCTACTCCAACTCTAAGTATTTCTTAGATCGCGTTCTAAATTCCAACAAGGACTTCACGGGGTCTTTGTATATCAATTTGGCTAACCCGGGTGATCCGCTGAGTCCAGCTGATAGGAGATGCACATGAACTTTCTCCTCCAAGCCTTGTACTTGTAGGGCAGCTTCTTTAAAATGATCTAAGTAAGTCTGCAGAGTTTCTGCAGGTTGCTGGCGGATCTTCCCCAGGGCAAATTCGGATTTCGGTTGTTTCTTACTAGTTGCGAAATTTAATAAGAACTTTTGGCTGAAATCCTCGAAATTACGGATTGACCGAGGCAGCAGCGTGTGGAACCAAGTCTGAGCTGCACCGGACAGAGTAGTAACGAAGATTCATGAGATTATTGGCTCGTCGATACCTCTAATGCACATTTGCATGTCGAACTCGTCGATATGCACCTGTGGGTCCTGACTTCCATCATACTTTGATAAAAAGGATCCGTCAAAGTCCTCTATGAACTAAGCGTTGACAATCTCATAAACAAACGGACTATTGTTTTGCTATCCTCGTCGATACTTCCTCTGATATACATCACCTCCCACTCTAGGCCGATGCACTGCTTCAACAGCCGGGCTTTGCATTGATTTTGTCGAACTTATCTCTACATTGGTGATTTCGCATGGAGCTTCGACGTATGTATCACAATGCCCCGAATTACTATTTCGAGCCCGAAGCCGAGATGGCCCTCTGAGATCAAAATGATTATTCGGCCCTGGCATGCTTATGTCGGCATTGACGACAGGTACGTGGCGGGCTTGGTGTCGCGCCTCGGTCGCAACTTGATGAGTGGTTGTTCTTGGTTTCCTTCTTGGACCGGATTCTCCATATTGTTGATGCGTCGCTCCATGTACTGCATGTGCCGCTCTCCATCGTGTTTCCATTTTATGTTGTGTTCCTCTAACTGCATCATGTTATTCGTATCTTCCTGTCGCTGAAGGCATGTCGTTTCTCGAGGCATTCGATTCGAGATACAATATATTCAAGCGCATTATTGATGAAGTACTGAACCGATTCTTGCTCCATCTCGGCTGATGCATGTAGTGGATCATTAGGCATAATCGTTGTCGGCTGTGCGGGAGATGAAGCAGTATCTGAAACTGCATCTTCCACCCGGACTGCATGTGGTGCTCTGCCAGTGGGTGGTTCTTCATTCTGGTGACTTCTCGTGTTTACCATTGTGAGTGGTGGGAATCGAAGTTTAATGTTCTCACAGACGGGGCCAATGTTCTATTTGTGATAAACAGAAATGTCCAGCAAGTGTACTGGTGGTTTGCTATTGAATCAAATTCTTCCTCCCTCATTCTGAGAATATTTATAGTGATTAAATACCTCAAAGAAGATGATCACAGTGCCTTTGGAGGAATAACACCACGATGACTTGGGGTGTGTGCACTGTGTGAATGAAAGAGAGAGTCAGAAATTGTGTACCTTGTTCTCTTGAGGATGCTCATATTTATAACCACTAACCTGTAAGGCAATTGAGAAAGATTTTCCCACGATTCATACCGAAAATCCTGGTTGATTGGCGCACACGGTTTAATGTTGATTCTAGTGAAGCCAAGTATCAAGGAATAAGGATCAAGCTTCAAGGTTTTGGACTTTCAAACATGCACAAAAGGATATGCTCAAAGGAAAGCTTGAAGAATCAATTTGATCATTTGTAAAAGGAAGTATATGATCTGATAATCCAAGTGTATGCATCATGCATCATTCATTCATTTTAAGATCATTGGATTAATTGATTAAGTAAAAGCAATTAATTAGAAAGGCACTTAGAATGAAAAGGTTTTGGAAAAATAAAGTTGCTAATAAATAATCGATTACAAGAATAGGAACATCGATTATTTTGTTCTTCGTGTCCTTTAGAAAACAAAACATGATCATTGTAATCGATTACATCTTGGTTTAATCGATTACTCAGGCTTTTATGAAAAGATGGAACTCTCTGTCTTAATCGATTACAATATTTGTTTAATCGATTACATGCCTGAACATGCATCTTAGGAAAATACAAGCTGACTGTCTTAATCGATTACCTCACGGGATAATCGATTATATTGTTCTTTGTCTAAACCCAGAAAAGCTCCAGATTATTTTAATCGATTACATTATTTCATTAACCGATTACGAGGTTTATTTTGGAAAAACATGTGCCTCTGGCTTAATCGATTACGTATCGGAATAATCGATTAAATGGTTCGTTCTTGAAATTCAGGACGTTTTATAAACATTTTAATCGATTACTATCTTGTTTTAATCGATTACATATGCTAAATAATCGATTACTGGAGCGTAATTAATCGATTATTTTCAGTTAAAAAGCTGTTATAAATAGAACCTCTTCGGCTGAGGTTCGTAACTTTTGATCATTTGTGAAATTTCGAATTCTAAAGCATTCACAAACACTCTGAGCTTTCATTAGTGAGATTCTCTGTGTTCTAAACATACCTAGCTTCACAAAATTCATATTGGCTTTTGAATTAAGGAGGTGAAGCATTTGTTCATCCAAAGATTAAGGAAAGGGAATGCATTAAGTTGATTATCTGTCATTCAATTCGTGGATTCATACATTTACATGCATTCTTGGATTATCAGGTGATGTCTTTCCTTGTTCTTTGATGGTGTAAACTGTTAATTGAATTGTTTGTAAAGATTGGTCTATTGTAAATAAGTTTCTTGCAAGTGTAGAGATAGTGTTTCTCTAGTTTTTGCTGAGTAGTGTTCTTGGCAAAGGGGGTTGGTCTCTAAGAGTCTAATAGGGTTTTAAACTTCTGAACTTTATCTAGGGTTGATAAAGAGAGGCTTGTATAATTGCTTGTAAGGATATTTTTGCAATAGTGGAACTCTACTCTAGTGTTGAGTGGAAGAACTGGATGTAGCCTCATAGTGTTTGAGGTGAACCACTATAAAATCTGTGGCTAATCTTTCTGTTAATCTCATCATCTTATAATTACTTTGTTTGTGAATCAATATCATTGCTCAGAATTCTATACTCTGTTTTCTATTCTTTGTGGAAAGGGAATTTGATTGAATATTGATTGTTGGTATTGAAACAATTTCTAAATGTGATAAAGATCTTGTAGTAACTCTGATTTTAAAATTTTAATTGGACAAGGTTCAACCAATTTACCCCCCCCTCTTGGTTGTTTTGAAGTGTTCTTTTGTTTTTCATTTAATACGATTATGGCCATGTTATCTGCGCTGGAACTGCTTAGTGGAAGAGTTTGACTGAGTCTTGTTGGGCCTCCTCTAACTAGACGCATTCTAAATATCCGTAACAAATGCCAACCATAGGTGATTGTTAATAATTCTTTGAAAGATGATTGACATCTCTCCCTATTTCTTCTCTCTATCAATATTGACATAAAAATATATCGATATTTGTGTTTTAGAAATTATTAATATTTAAAATTATTTATGAATTATTAAATATTATCAAATCCGATGAATCAAAAATATTATCTAATATTAAAATTACTTCGAGTTATTAAATATTTATGAATTATTATTTATTAATATTTAAAAATAAAAATTTTAATTTTAATTTTTTTATATATTTTAGAAAATCATTTGGTGGAAATTAAATTGTTCTAATCAAATTAAGAATTTGAAATTAAAATTTTTAAATTAATATATCCAAACAAAACATTTAAAAAATGAAGGATAATTAATTCAAAGCAGTACAAATTTAAACTGTTTGAAATTCTGAAATTTTAAAATTCTTTATACAAACAAACTAAAAAAGTTGATGATAAACTAACGTCTGGACCAAAATTTTCAGTTGAAAAAAATTTAGGAAACAAAATTAAGTGACCAAAATTACACAACCGAAATCCTGTAAAGACCAACAGTTGACGGAAGCCCCAGTAACGACGATTACTCCTCCAACTTCAATCTTTATCAAACAAGTTATAAACCCATATCATAATTTATTCACAACGGTTTTTCTTCAAAACACTCTTTTTCTATTGTGAACAAAACAAAGAACTTCACAACAAATTCAAAGCTTGTTTAAGTTTCAGAAAGAGTTCATAAAATTCAAAGCAGCACAGTTCAACCTGTCTTGTGCCATTTGCTAGTTTATCGCAAATTCACATTGTAATTTTGTTAACTTCGCAATGACATCGTTCAAAAATGTCTATAGTTCAGGTTTTCACAGTAGGAACAAAAGAAGTACATAGTGGTGTAGCAAAATCTGCAAAACCATGTGCAGAAGGAACTGAAAAGGTTCTAACAAATGGATGCAAGCTGCTTCATTTAGCAACTTGAACTTGATAAAAAACTGAAATGAGTACGTTATACATCATTTGAAGAAGGTTAACAAATGGATCCACATAAATAAAACCTATTTGACGTTTGCTTAATCACCAGATTTTCTGTATTCAGGCTTCAATTCATACGTGCCTTGATTAGTTCCTTTGTTGTTGTAGACACAAAGGTCTTTTAGTATATCTTTCAGAAATTGCTATAAAAATGTGTTAGATCCAACACATTAGTTAAAACAGCCATTCCTAAAAGTAATAACTTCAAACAAAAATAAATGTCAATTTGAATGTATATATTGTTTCATAATCATATGGTGTACTTGTAGAGACCTGCCTGTAAATAGTAAAATTATATAGTAACTAATATTTCAAGCAGGAATTTATGTACAATTGTACATGTATATATCCATCATTATTATCATCACTTTTCATAAACAGACATACAGTCATAAATATCTAAAAAATTCTCTGAAAATGATCTATCGTATATAAATTAGTTCAATTGCAGAAATATTATATCCACCGTACATGCATATCGACTAGAAGCAACAAACTTTTATGGTTGTAATTCATTTTGTGTATAGAGATTTAAGCTTGTGTAAGTGTGAATACTTCAATAAATATGGTGATATCTCATAAAATCCAGATTATAAGAGTAAATCTACTGAAATCACATACTTCAGGTTGGTCGGTTTCTTGTATGAGGTTTCTTAAACTCCAATTTGGCTGCCGTTCAAATAGCTTGAACACAATCTCTTCCATCTCTCCACGGTCTCTTCTTGTTCTCTTCGTATCCGTTGCTTTAGCTGGAGCTTTCTTCTTTTCCTAGTCCAACACAAACTTCTGTTACAACTGAAGTATAAATTCATAAAATATATTGAACTGCATAACAAGCCTGTTGATATATTCCTCAACTCTACCTCTGCAACACCCTATCTCTCTCATAGATAACACACTGCTAATGCATTGACTTGCACTTGTCAGTATTTTTATATATAGAACCTTAATTGTCATATCTTACTATCAACCCAAAAGGAAGAGGGAGGGGGGATGATTTGATCAATAAGTTATATAATGATGATGAACTGTCATGATGCCAAAAAAGGGGTTTCTATTAGCATTCAATCATGGAGGACTGTAATTGGTAACAAGAAACAGAATAAGCCATTTACACTGGGTCCAGAAGTCGAAAAACTTATCATCCCTGGCATTGGCCTCATATGCGCCCTACTATCGTTGTCAATAACCTGAAAAAAGAATTCAGAAGTCAAAGGTAATTGAAATGTTTTCCTAAAGCAACGGATCAACGATAAAAGAACTAAGCCATGAGAAAACCTGTATCTGTCTACTTTTGACCATATACTTATTTGTCCTTTCACGACAGAGTTTACCATAAAGTTCAAGGGTTTGATTATGGGGCCTTATGTCAAACTTGTTCAGTATTTTTCCCTCCACAGAGATCTTTCCTACAAGACAAGAAATTTCAACAGATGGATTTACATTCTGCTAAATTAGCTTTGATAGAGGAGATTTATGATGCTAAGGGTATCAAACAAAATACTGTCTAGATTAAAATATCCTTAGGAAAAGAGAAAGAAAAAAGTACAAGAGCAGAGAATAAGATATCATGTAGTGTTGTAGTTGTAGAACGAGAAATGATATCAGAATATACAAGGACAGCTGCATATTCAACAAAGAAACCCCTCAGAAATAACCATTTCCTAAGCATCACAAAGAAGATAAGGAGATATCTCAATCCCATAATAGGAGACAATCAAAGAAAAACCATCCACGAAATTTTTTAGACTCCTATCCAACCAAAAGCATCAGATAACATAAACTGCATGCCCTTTAGAGAGGATTTTCTGTCCAATATCTAGTGACTAGACATTTTTAAATAGTTGCTAGCTGCTAATAACAGAAACATAGAAACACATAAAAAACATTAGGATAAAATGCATTATGTTGTCTATATGTCACCCACAAAACTATTACAATTATTTAGTGCTTCTGACCAAATGAAAGATTTCTCAGTAGAGGGAGTCTTTCAAAAGGGGAGCTTATAAAAAAGACAGTTGTCCTTATTGGAGATGAATAAGGAACTGAAAAGGATTTACAAGAAAAACCTTCACAAGAGTCTACAGTGCAAATCCTACCATCCTCAAAAAAAAGAAAAAAATGAGACTGGGACCATAAAAGTCAAGGAAAGCAAGGAAGAGACTTCATTCTAAAGCCTCATCCTTTGATTTCAAAAAGGATAGAAGTTCCAAGTAATAGAAGAATTATTCACATAAAAGCAGATGGAAATGGGAAGGTTGGTAATAAAGGATGGGAATGGAAATATTAGAAAACAAAATGTTGCAACAGTGCCTATTCAGACATCATTTGCTCAAGTATTAAAACCCTGAATGGATTGGCAATGTAAAATTCTAGAAGATTTGGCTCCTTTATGGTGATAGGTTCACTTTAGAAGGAACAATGAGGAATATCAACAAATCCATAGTTATGTACAAATATTTTTATCATAATTATTATTAAAAAAGGTTTGAAATTCTCACTTTCCCCTCAAAATGAACCCCTATAAAGTTTGAAATTTCTCACTTTCCACTCAAAATGAACCCCTATATTTTGGAGGAGCAGAGTCTAATGCTACAATATGCAGTTCAACAATTTATAACCATTTGTTTTAACTGTTATCAAAAATATACTTGATTACCGTCTCCAACTTGAATACTCATGCATAATATTAGGGCCCTACACAGGACAACAAATTTAAATATGAAAAAAAAAAACATAAGGTAAATTTGTTGGAATCATGCACTGAGTGTTTCTGAGACAACCAATAAAGGAATTATTTTATATCATTCTTAAAAATAACTAAATAATGCAAATGACAATTTGCTAATCAAATTGGAGGATAAAATCCATAACCATCATATTTGAATTATAATTTGCTTTTATCTTTTGAGCAACTAGAATATTCAAATGTACATTGCAGGATACAAAATAAGCCCAGAATAAATAGCTCATGGCTTAGGATAAAACTGAGATCTTTCATGGGACAAGGAACATTGATAATAAAATCCAAAACCTTGAAATTTAAGACATGGAAATTTGGATTCATCTTTTCCATTTTGCAGCAAATGATTTTTGAAATTTACAATGCTATATTGAAAACTAGAAGATGCCAAAGAGGGAATATCTAAATTGAAGAAAAAATTACATGTTGAGTTGACTGTAAAATTCTCATTCCTGCTATTATTTTTCTTTGGCATATAACATAAACTCTATTGGTAGGAAAGTAACTAAAAATAATTGAACCTATTGAAGAAAGTTATCCTCTGCATCAAAACTTGAAATGACACCAAAAAGTTGTCTGTCTTTAATATAACTAAATAAACCAGAACATGTAGCATCACAATCCAAAGAAACATGTAAACATACCCAAAAATGTAATTATAAAGGATGATAAGCAAGGTAAAGCAACAAAATGCCAAGCATTTAATTAAGACTTAGGAGGATTATTAGTCTCCTCCCATTGTCTGATCAATAAATTTGTAATGTCCTAATACTTTTTAATGAATTTTCATTATATGCATTGCATTCAGCATCTCATTTTTTTACTGATTGCTACTCTCACACTTTACATGCAAAACTTGAGCTTCTCATAGTTGGCATTACCCATCTATCTCTCTGATAGACCTCTGGTGATTAGATGTATATGGGGGAAAGGTAGAAAAGGAAGTAGTTT
The DNA here is from genome assembly GCA_007407185.1 of Glycine tomentella. NCBI lineage: Eukaryota > Viridiplantae > Streptophyta > Magnoliopsida > Fabales > Fabaceae > Glycine > Glycine tomentella. The sequence goes on from PYAF01003183.1 coordinate 133,261, forward strand.
GGCCAACGGATACAGTAAATGCATGTTTGGTTAACCATTTAAGGACTGTTGGGGGCTTTACAACATACATTACAGAAAATGAAAATAAACAGCTCTATGAATCTCACTTCAAACAGACACATGATTTATTACTTCATTTTCCATCAAAGTAATTACAGGTTCAATTTCGAAATTGCATGCTTTGTTAAAACAGATTAACTCAATTGTTTGAAAGTCAAATTCATAACTAATGAATGAAAGAATGCACATGCATCTGTAATTCTTCTGACTATTGGAAAAATATGATTCATAGCTGATATACGTAAGGTCCACTTATTTCAACCTACAGAGTTAAAATAAGTGAACACCTTCATTTCTTTCTTTTATGAAGGAACACCCTCATTTCACAAAGTTGTTTCATGAAACAGGTGATCATTTAATGACAGCAGAATAAGAGAAAATAATATGAAAGTAATACACAACTTAGAGTGTTCGAATAATGGCAGCTACTTCAAGTCAAACAAAGATATAAATAACAGTGAGCTTAATTATAAACTAAAGTGACTTTCAATACACGCGGTCACTAAAACATGAATATTATTTACCTTGTGGTGTGTCTGAAAACACAGACATGGGAATGAAGTCTTTAGACATATCCATAACATAACATCTGGGTATATGTCCAGCTTCAGTTCCAGCCAACTCCATTGTAAACTGAGTATTTTAACTAAACAATCAATTTAAAAGGAAAAAAAATCATAGGGAAAAATGTTATTAATAGTTACAATCACTAACTATTTTCATATGATACAGGACAAGATGCAATTCCTTAGGTGCTTTTTGTGTTGCTCTCCAATCAGAATTAAAGGTTCACTACCTATGCTATGCTTAACGCAAACCTCTATTAGGCAGACTACCATACCAAGGTTAAACTCCAATTCTGATTGGAGAACAATACCAAAGCAAATTCTAAAGAAATTAAAAGTGAACTATATTTTATTTTCTACCACTAAGGTAAAAATGGTTAAAAGAAATTAAAATCTGATTGCTAAGGTTAAAAAAAAACAGGATGTAACAAAAATTATTAACAACCAAAACTATTGCCCGCATTAGAAGTGAACTATATTTTATTTTCTACCTTCATACACTTTTTCCAATCCAAGGTTTAAAAAAAGGGTCTGACACTATGATTTCGGCCACAATGTCAAGGTTTTTAGAGTATCCCTAACAAGAGTGACCGATGCATTGGCCACACTTGTTTGTAATTTTCTACAAATATCAAGTAATGCAACAAAGTCGAGACTAAAATCTAAAACCACGAAACAAAGTGATTTTAAAAATCGGTCCAACACAGTGATTTCTGCCACAATGTCAAGATTTTTGTAGTGATCCCACCTCAACGCAACCGCATTTGTGGCCAACGCATCGCCCACATTTGTCTGCAATTTAAAACCATTAGAGAAAGTAATTTTCATTTTCATGGACGTTTCGCTACTGAACTTCACGTTCCACCCACCCAATTAATCAATCTGATTCCGGTAGAACTCATTCAACCAAACATTTGCAACCACCCAATGCCAATATTTTCAACACTTTCACTCACGACCAAACAGAGCATATAATAAAATACAATACAATACAATACAATACAATATAAGCATTTGCAACTACCCAATGCCAATATTTATTTTTATCATCCCATTATATTCAATGCGAAATATCCATCGTCATTGCCAACGACCACGAAACTTTCTGGCCACTCAGAGGAGTCTTCCCTCCCAACCACTCATTGTCATCGATAATTACTAATCTCTGTCAGAGAACTGATTGGCCATTTAGAGGAGTCTTCCCTCCCAACTATTTTTTTTCCATCCAGGAGGCTCGAACACCCCCCAATGTCCATTGATTACGCATAACATAACATAACATAACATGCACAAATTTTTTTGATGTTGGTATTATAATTAGCAAGAAGAGAGAGAATGAGAAGAAGGAAGCTAACCTGAGGGGGAGAACCGTCGTCGTTGGAGTTGAGCGGGTCGATGGAGACGACGACCTTAGCGACGGGGCGAGAGAGGTCGGAGGGAGGCGAGCGGAGGGAGCGAGAGACGAGGGGAGGGCACTTCATCAGCCACACTGCTCTCTCCGCCTTCGACGTATCCACGTAACCATTGTTGTTCGTGTTTGTGGTAGCGTGTTTACCATTACTATTACCACCACCACCTTGGTCTTCCATCACACCGAGAAACAAGATGATGATGATGATGAAGAGGGAGCGAAAGCAAGTTTGGTGGCGAGCGATTGTTGAAGTTGGAGCAGAATTGAAACCGTTTTGGTCCCTGCTATATTTATGGGGCACAACACAACACAACTCTATTCTATTTTATTTTCTTATTCTTATTCCTATTACCGTTAACTAGTTTTTGACCGTGTGCATACTCACAGGTCCTCCGCTTCTCTGCTCCGCTCCGCTGTGCTACATTTATTTAAATCATTTATAATATTTAAGCTTCGTATTTGGATACTTGTTTATAATATAAGCTTTTGATTATTAACCGTTAATTTTAACCCAAATTGATTAAGGTGTATTATGATATAAACAGTATTTTATGCAAGCAAAGTAAATATAAACATTGTAATATCTAAATATAAAGGATAGTTATTGTAGAGTTAATAAATAAGATCTGTACAACTGACAAACCAAGGTCATGCAATAAACATTTTTGATGGATAGAATTGGTATATCAATTCATACTATTGAATAAGACAATGGGCAAATAAAGCTAAATACCAAGAAATGAAGTTAGTTTGTATGTTTATATATAACCAATTTGATATATTATTAAATTATTCTACATTCACATACCCATTAAAAATTAAACTACTATATTATATAACAAATATTAAATAATTGAAAACATGGACAAAACCTATTGTGTAAAACCTAAATACCAAGAATGAAGTTAGTTTACCGATTCCTAAACATAAAACTTGGATATTGAATTCAATATGTGCAAAAAACACAATGTCTAATATTTAATATATATTAAACATAGCAAGAAAATAAAATAGTTTGTGCTTATTTTAGTCCAAAGAGACTTTATCACAATCCTTATAAACTATATAACGACATGTAATGAAATGGCAGACCATACTTGCTAATTGTAGCACATAATAGGCTGTAACTCCTTCGAAAATATAGATCTATTTTCTTCTCTCATTTCTCTGACCACCAGCATCAAAGAGAGTCTATAGACTTCACCACTTCTCTTATTTTCTCAAAAGTGCGGTCAAAATAGCAAAAACATTAATAATAAAGTTGGTTCACTCTGTATATCATAGTGTGAATGTGAAAAAAACATGATCTCTAGAAAATTTATACACTTTATGATTTACATACAAGTTTTAATGCTTGGTGTTGGTCAGTTGTTAACCTCTTCCAAAGAAACAATCCCCTCTACCTTGGTTCGTCCTTTGCTTGTGTTTCCTTCTGAAATAGTGATTATTGAAAATATGAGATATCTAACTTGGCCAATCCTCAACCAAAACCGTTAAAATTCAGTCATATAGATCCTTACTAAAATTAAAATGACTAATAAGGAGAACACCATGAAAGAAAAAAATATATATTTGTACCATAATCAAGAGAAGATTATCACCATGCTATATACCTTACCCAAATTTAACTCCTATGCACCATAACAATTCTATTTTACTGTTTAGTACAATTGGAGTTCTATTCTCTTGATAAGGTTTACAATAAAAAATGCAATAATAGGTAATTGACATGTCATAGAACATGTGAACTTTCTCAAAGCCCCCCTTAAACACAAACTACTTCTAAATATGTTTCACTCTTATCGTAGGAATGAAAATTCTCTTCTTTTCACTCGTGCGAACGCATGGGTAAGCCTCACGTTCAGATGCATGTTTAGAATATAAGTAGTATTTTGAGTAAGCATCTATAAATAGAATAAAACTTTGTAACGTGTAATTTATAATAGTTTAAGTGTTGTAAGATTAGAAACATGACATTTTATTACAAACAAACAAAATTGATACTTTGTAATCTATCCATTATGTTGAGACAAAACAAACAAAATACAATATAATAGTCTAAGTTGTAAGACATTTATAAGAATTATCATCAATTGTTAACACTATACAATTAGCTGAGCAAATTAAGCCATAAATGGAAAGCAGAAAAAGCTCCCCATCAACACCCCGTTGAAAACTAGTTGTCCCGCAAGCAACAACATTTAACTATTACCTGTTCATGCACAATAAATCACCATATATTTTCTCGTAGGTTTTTGTTTCAATCTACAAAATTCCTGCTTGAGCTGAAATTAAATAAAAGTCATCTAATGTTTAAGGAGCAGAAAAAGTAATAGAAATAAAAAAAGTGAGATGAATATGGATTATTTTGAAAAAGTATTAGAGCTCATAGACACAAACTTTAAAGACATGCAATACCTTTTGTCCACTACCATCTTATTAAAATGAGAAATAATATTAGAAATAAATTGATGAATGCACTTTTTAACCAATGATGAAGTTAACATTAATCACAATGAAATGTTTCACACCAGAAACTTACCAGGTTTGAAAAAAATTAAAATTAAATCATAGTCATAACTCACTCTAATCATAGATAGAAATTTAAAAATAAATAATATATTTAATAAAAAATATAGTTGATTGTTTAATATGTAATTATGTTAAATACTTTTACTAAAAAAAATTTCCATAATGGTTCACTCATGATGGCTTAGAGAATAATTATTTCCCATAAATGATAATTGTAGTTTTCATCATTAAAAAATGAAATTAAAACTAATTTACATTATGATATAGTGATTAAGTAATTTAAAATCTACTACTTATAATAAAAGAACATCTTTTGGACAGGTGTCACTCCCAGAACTTCCCAAATCCGATGTGGCAGCCTCTCCTTCAACCTCAGCTTTCCTTCCTTTCCTCCGTTCTCTTTTCCATTTGCGAAAAAATGGCGCTCTTCTGTTCTATTATGCTAATCTCTCTTCTTCTCTCTTCTATTAATAAAAATTCAAAATTTGAAATTTGAAATTCAAATTTCAATCTTAGTCTTTCTCTCTCGACAAAAAATTCATTTGAAATTCAAAACTTCACGTGCCAATTTCACAACCATTTTCAGCTTCCCCCTCATCCATTTTCAGCTTCTCCCTCATGCCATTCTCCCTCGGTACCTCAGTTTGAAATTTGAAATTTAAACTCTATCTCTTTTCGCTCACTCTCTCACTTTCTCAATTGTCTTCTCCTTCTCCTTCTTTTTAATCTTTTTTCCTTCTATTTTTTATTTTTCACTGATTTTATTTCTTTCTCAGTACCTCATGCCATTCTCGATTGTCTTCTCCTTCTCCTTCTCTTTCTTCGAATTTATCATGAAGTTTTGTGATCTGACAAACAACATTGTAATTTGATACATGGGTTGATTACTTCTTTCTAAGTTTAACGAAACCAAAGCCTCAACTTTAGCTTTATTTCTTTTTTGTTAACTACATCTATATGATAATGCTATGTTTTGTAACTAAAATAATCAACTTATCTTACAACTTTTGAATACTATATATTTCACATTATGAAGTCTTACTATATTTGGTTATTCATAAATCATAACTAAAATTTTAATTATTTACTCACCATACCATAATGTAAATTAGTTTTAATTTCATTTTTTTATGATGTCAACTACAATTATCATTTATTGAAAATAATAATTCTCTGGACTATCATGGGTGAATTGTTATAGGGAAAAATTTATTTAGAAAAAGAATTTAATATAGTTACATATCAAACAATCAACACTATTTATTTTTCTTAGATATATTATTTGTTTTA
>PYAF01003183.1:139219-154139 GCA_007407185.1 Glycine tomentella
AATTTAATCAATATTTTAAATTTTTTATTTGATGCAATTCTTACTATAATTAGCATAATAACATTTAGTTAATATATTTATTAGAAAAAAATAGTTTTATTCTTTGTTATAGGATAACTAAAGTTAATTAATTTGAATTACTTTATCAATATTATCATAAATAAAAATATTTTTAGCTATGATCGAGATACAAATTAAATTAAATTTATAAATCATTTTTGTTACAAGAAAATTTTAAATTAATTGCTCACTATATCATAATATAAATTAATTTTAATTTCACTTTTTATGATATAAACTACAATTATCATTTACATGAAATAATTATTCTTTATGCCAACATCAATGAGAACCGTTAAGGGGAAAAAATTTAAAAAAAAATTACATTGTTACATATCAAACAATCAACAATATTTATTTTTATTAAATATATTAATTATTTTAAATTTTTCATCGTATAAAATAATGTGTGAATAATAGTAAAATGAAATGGTGATATTTTTAAAAAATAAAAAAATTATTATTTTATTATTTAAATTTAATCAAGATTTGAAATTTTTAAACTCTTTTTATTTAGTTTAATTATTATGATAACAAACAGAGTAATAATAGTTTTATTATTAGTTATATGATAATCAAAATGAATTAATTAAAATTACTTTATCAATAATATCATAAATAATTATTTTTATCATAATACATATAAATATTAAAATTAATTTTAAAAAATATAGCGAAGCGGAGCGAAGCTACCGTGCATATGCGCACGAGTCAAAAAATATTATTTTTCATAAGACACTAATAATGTTTATTTAGTTCTTGCCTAGAAGAAATCGGAAATTGAAATGGTTTTAGTAGACATTGCTTTTTAGTTCCAAAATGCACCATCAGTGCTCAGATTAGCTACTTTTAAGATTAGAAAAAGAAAAAAAATAAGATATAGGTAATGGTCCAAGTTCCGGTAATTCAAATGTTAACTACTGTGGATGATTATGATGGAGGTTTTCTCATGAGGGATTATGGTCATGTTGAAGGACCAATTAATATATACTATAAAACTTCTTTTTCATGACTTGTTGAACAAAAGTATTTATATTACTTACATAAGGTATCTCGTGCTGTGGAGCATTGATTCATTTGTGTCCATGATTTTACATATAAACTCTGATTTACCACTGGTATGATCGATACCATTATCATTGTCAATCTCTAATAGCAGTTACAGGGAAAAAAGGAAAGTGCTTATTAGACATCACTATCTCATTCACTCTTGCATCTGAATTGGTGGCATAATCAGTGTGTAACTATTAAGTTAAGAAGTGTCGCAAATAACCATTGTTTTTTATTATCCCATCATTTAATTAGTAATTGTGTGGATAGTATACATGTAATATCTCCTGGTACCTTAACTATCAAGCCTCATCAAAGTAACTCAAATTTTATTATAAGCCATATCATATTTGGTTTTAAAGTAGACTATAGGTTGAGTTTAGAGAACATCAAAATATAATGTAATTCAAAGGTTTCCTATAAGATCACTTCAATGCTTCAAGCATACGCCTCAGGGTTGGCCACAAGATAGGCATCCACCACCTTGAGGAGAGCCAAACCTTCCTCCCTTGCAGCCTTGAATTCCTCGTCTTTGACATCAACCCCTACTTTGGGATAATACTTGCTGACATTCTTGATCTTGCATCCTCCCTCTTCGGTGGCCTTAAAACTTAATCTCATGCAATTGAATCCACTTTTTCCAATGCACCACCCTCCTGAATCACTGCATAGTTGTATGTCAATTTCTCTTGGTCTATTGCATCAACTTTATGCTTCAAGTATTTGATCTTATTACCTGCATTACCAATAATGATCTCTTTGTTAGTCATTTCAGTTTGAAACCTACCAAAAGATATATGGCATTATGGTTAGAATATATTTAGAAAACCAATTGATTAGGACACAAAGGTGAAAACCAATGACTGATGAGCTTTACCTTATGGTATGAGAAATTATCATATGGTCTAGAACTATCATGAATAATTGAATATTCTTAATGGCGTCAGGAAACAACTTGGGGATGAGGTTTGGAGCATCAAGGACCAAAGCCTTGAACAACCTTCCTGGCTGGGCAGTGCTAGTAAACTCAGCTGTGAAAGTGAGAACCTCCATGTTAAGTTTGAAGTGAACTACAAGATATAGATAGAAAATTACGTATAGAGAGCACTTGGAAATGAAGTGATGTCAGATACCAGAGATGTGTGCATTTAAGAATGAAGAGGTTAAATAAGCAATTAATGTTACATTTGACAAAATTTCCACAAACTACCACTATTGTAAAATGGATCATCCACTTGCATGCCTTATTAATTCCAGTGGAAGTATTTGTTCCCTTTACCTACGTAAACATATAATCAAACATTGTAACCGGTGGGTTTATTTATCCTAATCTATAGAGTGATATTACGAAATTATATACGTTGTAGGCTAATGAATAAAATACTCTTGTCTGTTTCTTTCAACTACTTTGAAAACTTTGAAGTCTAAAGTAGAATTATTTTTTCTTTGGAGTGATAACCAACTCACCACTATTTATATTTCCTTCAACATAAGCCTCAGGGTTTGCCACAAGATAGGCATCCACTACCTTGAGGAGAGCCAAACCTTCCTCTCTTGTAGCCTTGAAATCCAAACCTTCCTCTCTTATAGCCTTGAAATCCTCCTCTTTAACATCAACCCCTTCTTTGGGATGATACTTGCTGACATTCTTGGTCTTGTCTTGCTGACATCAACCTCTTCATAGGCTTCAGCTACTTCCTAATTGAATCCTGGTTTCTTGCACGTGACATAATTATGCATTGAAGGAAATGTCACTGCAATTTTTTAGAACAGCTTGGTTATTTTTATTACAACTAAGTAGCTTCCAGCTTCTTTATCAATCTTATCCTAAACATGCTCTTTTGAAGTCTACATAATTTTTGCACATGACATTAACTTGAACATTTATCATAATCCAAAATTAATATACTAAACTCAGACACATTGTCATGAAGAACACAGGAAATAGAAGTATATTAATTTAATAATTAAAGACATATAAGTTTAATTTAATGTAACTGGGTGTTATAGCGGCGAAAGTAAACCTCAAGACCAACACCGGCAAAACTAAATGTCCAGTAAGTCAATTACAGCTTGAAAGAAGTTATTGTATAATTCAATGTATTGTTATCCATGAAGCATAAGAGTAATTGAAGAAAACTGTACCTTATTGAACTGGACCAAAACTTGAATTGCGAGCTCGGGGCTGAGAGTGCCATTCTGAACCATTGGGTGGCTTGTAACAGAGATAATCCATGTTAAGTTGAAGCTTGGAACAATAACTTTTAACTATTATATATTTACAGCGAAACAATAAATTATACAATTTCAGTATAAAGAATGGTGAAAAAAATTGCTATTCAACACATACTTTGAACTGCAATTACTGGACAATTAGTTACATTTGGATGAACATACACGAAGAAAACATGACTATTACACATGCAAAAGAAATATGTAACTGCCAGATACTTGAAATTCATAGTGTGTCTAAATGCTAAATTCATAGTGTCGAAATTCATATGTAACTGCCAGATGCTTCAAAATTTTTACCTATCTATTTGTGCTTACTTAAATTTTTCTCACGACTTCATGTGTAAAACTGTGTAAAAAGCATTTGGTCCAAGGATTATGTGGTGAGAACCATGAATACTACATGCCATTCTTTCATATTTTTTTTCAATTTTGATTGTGAAGTGAATCTTTGGAAGAATTAATCGTTCATATAAGTTATGTACTTTGAATCAACTGGAATAATTTCACAACACCACAGAATTCTACCACTACATTTTTGTGTACTTGGCCCGGAAAGCAACTGCAAGCATCCAGTCATTCCTTGAATAAGCATTGACAAATCTTCTTGCTACCATCTACAAAATACCAAGATCTCATAGTAATTAATAAAACTATATTTCCATCATACATGTGAGACCAGAAGATACTATTCATGAGAAAAATTAAATCTTCTTCCACCTTTCTAGCAGCTTCCTAATTTTTGTCCTTGATTGCAATGAGTGCTCCAAGAAGAACAACTCTCCCTATCAGTTCAGCTGCCAATAAACATAAGCAGCACCCCAGGATAAGGGAACATCTTATTTAACAGATAAACCCATGAGTTCCCACAGAAATGATATAATATGTAAATAACCAGATTTTAAAGCTTATCCATCAAGAGACAATCAGTAAGATTAAAAATACCAAAAATAGAGAGAAATAATGTATCACATCAAAGACAAAAAATTTGAAAATATATACCATTGTTTTCTGTTTCAGCCAATTTATACTTATTTTATTTTTTTTAAAACTCCAAACACTTTATTTTTAAAATGTTACCACTATAATTTTAGTTAATGCACTTAAACACAACTATTGTTGGAAATTGACAGACCTTTAACATTATTCTACCCATATATGTGTGAGTGTGAAACTCAATTATTTGTGAGAGAATTCCACACCTTTTCTTTGCCTGTATAAACATCCATCCATTCCCCCTCTGGAATATGATAAGGCCATCTATATCTCCAATTCCTTGGCTTATAATAACTTCTATTAAATTTTCCTGTGTCGTTGCAGTACTATTTATGAAAATTTCTAATCTCTAATTTCTCTCTCCTTAAATGTGTGTAGCTTAGCTAGCTAAGCAAAATGAGCACAAGGCGATAGCCGAGACATGTAACTGTAAGAGGAAGGAAGAGAATAATAGGTATGAGGGTTATTATAAGCCAAGTCTATTTATCTTACAAAATGGAATCTTATAGGAAAGGAAAAGTATGAAAAAGCAAAAAAAAAAGTGAAAGTAAAACTTTCAACGTTGATGGCTTGATGCTAATTGCTGATAACTTACATGTCCACAGCTGTTGAATAAGGCAGCAAGTCGCTCCTCAGTAACCTATGCCAAGCCAAAAGACTGTTAAAATAATTCTGTTATCTATGATTGGAAACATAGCACTAAACAAACTACAACAACAATAGACCAAATCACATTCGGTTATGTATCACAATTCACATGACACCATTCAACTCGGTTAAAGACCAAATCATAGTGAGTCCCAAGCCAAGGTAAAGGATGAGGGTTGTGTTAGACCCTCAACAGTCAACGTAAAACTCATCGACATACCTTGTATGGAATGCTAAACAAACTAAATGAAGATAAAATTTTATTCATGTTATTCTCAATTCACTTACATGCTGATCAATCTCAGAAACATATATTGTTCTTTATTGTAAACCTTGTATTGATAGTATACTATTGAATACTATTGTTACTCCTTGGATAGGATACTTCAACATTTCTTAATTTCTAGGTGTTTTTTATTCTTTGTACCTATCCTACGAAAGTGAATAACATCAACTCTATCCATTACAGCCAAAAAGAACACAAATAATTTTAATGAAAAAGCAATGTTTGCGAAATTTTATTGGGTTACTTAGCTACTTCAAACATATGATGAGGTGTAAACTTAATTCAAACACATCACTTGCAAATCACAAATGAGACTAACATAACTATAAAAAAATACAATATCATTCACAACAGATAATTTATTTTCCAAGGAATATTAGTAAAAAAATCTAGAAGGCAAGAGTGTTATATGACATGCAATGAAACAAAAAAAAATACTAAGTTTAGAAGTTTAAAAATGAAAATATTATGCCAACTTAAATTTATAGTATGACATTATAATAGCAACACAAGATACAAAAATGAATTATAGAATAATTATTTCAAGCAGGACAAAAAATCAGAAATATTTTACTTATAAATTGTTCTGCTTAATAAACAAAAAATCATATGCATCAAAAGGCAAAGACAAATCCGCATCTGTGCTTTATGGGAAGAGCTTTCATTGCCCTTGCATATGCCCTTGCCTGTATGCACTATCACCAAGTTAAATTTTGGAACAAAGCTTAAGATAGAAAGCAACACTTTATTTAAAGTAAAGAAATTTGAAGATTAATTACTAATCTAGTTTTATTCAATAAATAGGCCATAAAGTAGAAATAGATAATTTGATGAATGTCAAGTGCTAAGATTCCAAAGAAGACTCCAAGTCAATGAAGACAATGTTCTTACATTTAATCTCAACAACATTGACGCAGAAACAATCCTGCAAAAGAGGTTTACTAGTCAGATTCCAAAAGGATAGTTTATATGACTAAGCAAAACCAAATTACAAATAATCCAATACAAATAAAAATCAACAATTGCAAAATAGATTTAAGGAACGTATGCTCAAAATGAATAATAGAAACAAAATGTCATCAAGTTTGGTATCCATGCAAGCATATCATGCAACCAAATTATGCAACACATAAAAAGAAAACTTAAACATCATGTGCAAGTTTCTACATTACAGAATCATCAGGATACCTTCTCAAAGACAAGCTTTGGATGGTAAATCACGTCACCAGGCGTGGGTTCCAACTTCTTTGTGAAAAGACTTACTCATCCTCTCTCTCAGCCATGACTTAAGATCATTACCTAACCAAATAACAAATGAGGTTTTATGTCCACATAACATCTGTCATTCCAAGCAAAAATACTCACGTAGCTTATCATAAGTTTACCTTCAAAATATCACCAGGTTGAAGAACATTTTCAATATCAGTTGTACAGTCATGATTGATGAATAGAAAGCTTTGTCTAGCCATTTGGACAAAGCTTTGTCTAGCCAGCACCTTTAAACCTGTACAACTCTAGAACACAGCTAGTAAAGAGAGTGAAAAAAAATTGGGCATGAATTGTACTGAATAACAACACTTGTATGAATAATTAGACACTTGGTCAGTGGCGATATCCCATTGCTTCCATCAATTATTATACTTCTACTTGCAAATAGTCATTGATTTATAAATAATCCATTTTATTGAACAAAAGATGAGCTGAAATAAGAAAATATGAAAGTGAAAAGGTGAGCAAATTAAGTTCAATTAATAATATTAAAACACCTAGTCCGTGAGTGTAGTTATCCCAGTTGCTCAGTCGTTTGCCGTCACTCTTGTTCATGAGCTGGTCAATAATAATTATTTTTTTCCCAGGCTAGTCTTCTTCCCTGCTAAATAATAATGTTTATTTTCCCAGACTCTCCATCTTCACAAGGTCTCACAATTTTCTTAACACACATATAAGTTCAGATAAGAAATAACGAAAGCTAGTATTTGCACGGTATATTAAGAGATTGTGGCACACACACATGATTCCTTCAAACTCTTGGGAGTAAAACCACATGACACATACTTGTCAGATCCCTGCTAAATAATAATGTTTATTTTCCTAGACTCTCCATCTTCACAAGGTCTCATAATTTTCTTAACACACATATAAGTTCAGATAAGAAATAACAAAAGCTAGTATTTGTACGGTATATTAAAAGATTGTGGCACACACACATGATGATTCCTTCAAACTCTTGGGAGTAAAACCACATGACACATACTTGTCAGATGGGAGTGATATTTAAAAATAGCATACATGTCAGTTGGTGTCATGAGTTTACATACCAGTCAAAATGGTGAAAGCAACATAACACAAGATGAACTACAATATACAATAAAGATTATAAACAGGGCAATAGAAATTTGGGTGAGGCATTTTGTCAAACACTTCATAAGCAAAACACATTTTGTCAAATATCTCATGGAATGGTACAGGAGGCAACTTGTGTTATAATACAATTCAGGTAAACCAATCCCACACCAACTACACCAATCCAGTTCAAATTCAAGTGAAATAGCTTAAGCACAAATAGATTTGAGGAGAATAAAATGTAAATTGAATCACATACCAGATGCACAATAGTATTTAAAAAATAAATAAAAATAAAGACTTCTTTTCTAGCAAAAATTACATTATCTACCTGTCATCCTTGGTCCAGGAATAAATGATGATTTAAAGAGTCGATGGCTTCGAAAGGAACTTTGCCGGGGTCTCAGGTATGGCGTGAAGAATGAAACAACAAAGAACAATGATGTTATTATTACAATGAAGACATTGAAATGAAAAATAATAAAAAAGTTGGGTTTGACATGGATCAAATTTTGCGGAAAATATAACCAAAGATGCAATGAATGAGCATAAATTTTTTGCTTCTATATAAATTAAATAAATAAATATTGAAGAAAAAAGAAAGAATAGAAAGAGAGAGAAGAAACACAACGTGCTTTAACATGTTCTCTTCTTTTGACTTCTCTACTCTAACTTCCTCAGTTTTTTTCTTCTAAAGAGAAAGAAAATAGATTAAGTGCCTGCCACCATTGCAGTAAATAGTCTGCGAACTCCTTGAGGTCCATGAAATCGTCCATTGCAGTGAAAGAACCCCACCCATTGCAGACAGGAAGAGGAAGAGAGACGGGCAGTGAGGTAGAGGTAGTGGTGGTTGGGTGAGGAAGAAAAAGAAAGATAAGAGAAAAAAAGAAAAAGAGAGGAGAACATGGAGGAAGAGAAAGAGAAAAACGGAGGAGAGGGATTTGGTAGAAAAGAGAAAAAGAGAAAGACGAAGCGGAAGCACAAATGTGACACAAAATTTCAAATTTTGAAATTTTGAAAGAAGCTAACAGACGTAGATGGCTTTTTGTTGTGTGTGGAAAAAGCGGAAGTCTGAAGGTGAGGAAGAAAACGAAGAAAAGCTGAGGTTGATGGAGAGGCTGCCACATCAGATTTTGGAGCTTGTGGGAGTGACACGTGCACAAAAGATGTTCTTTTATTATAAGTCGTAGATAGTAGATATATAGGGTATGGTGGTGTTCTCCTTCCACTGCTTACACAACTTCTCCTTTTCTTTTAAGTGTGCCTCTTCCATCTAATCATCATTAACTATTATTGTAAAAAAAAACTATATTATATGTTAAATTCCTATGGATACTGTAATAAAAGAAATTCCTACCAGTAAAAAACAATACTGAATTAGATAGTGTGGATTAAAAAAAAAATACTAGAATGTCTGATGCACAAGTAAATATATTTTTTATAAATTATAAATAATTAAAATATAATATTTTAATTATTAATTATTGTCGTTTGGTATGAATATAATAATTGCTACTTGCTACATGCCTATATGTTTCAGACCGCGTTCTCTCACTCTTTTCAGCTTCTTTTTTTCTTTTTTCTTTTTCTCATATTAAATATCTATTTTGATATCATAAATGAAATGGTAAAAATATAATAAATTAATCTATATTAAATTTGTAAGATAATATTATTATTAATATATAATATTTAAGAATTAATTTGATAATAAATTATAAAATTTAAGTACTAATTTGTTATTAGATTATCTACATATCAATCTATCTCACATTTTAATTTTTACATTTTTGAATTAAACTTAAATTTTTTACATAACCAATCTTTCTAATTTTTTTATAGGTTCTTTAAATTTGGATGATGATGTTGATGAAGCTATTTATTTATATTTGTGAACTTTGTTATTTGTTTGTTTGAACTTAGACAATGATATTTTTTTAATATTTTGGTATCTAATAAACTATGTTATGTAATTATATTAATTTGTGATGTTTTTTGTAAATATTTTAATATAGGTATACAAATTTTATATTTTTTTTTATTAAAAATCGGATCATGAGGGTCAATTATTAATTCACATATTCAACTAATGACTCAGTGACCCGTTACCCTAATTGGGTCGGTGTTAATTTTTAAAAATTGATTAGGATAGTAAATTAAATAACTATTGTGAAATGATATTTCAAAAAAATCTAACGTAAGAGCTTTTTTGGTTACAATAAAAAAATTAAAACTAAAAGTTTTAATGCAATGAAATTTTTTAACTATATACTTTTAAATTAAAACCAAAATTCAAGATATTCATGCCATATACGAAGTATATTGAGAATAATCCTATAAAATATATTAAATTTTTAATAGTTAAATATTTGAATTAGGAATAAAAATAGTAAGAATTTTGTGCTATATATTAATAATGTATAATACAGTATATTAATATTTAAATTATTAATTACTACTGTAGTATAATTAATATGTTGAATATTTGATTACTTATTATATTTAAAGTAAAACATAAATAAAAAATATAAAAAATATTATTAATATTTCAAATTTTATAATATATTATAATGTTAAATTTTAATTTCTATAATTAAGAATAACAATGAGTAAGACTCTAAGTTGGATACTTAGTGCTCTTTCCATATTTGCACCTTAAAAAAAATTCTTATAATCAAACCCGTACTCATCATGTGGATAATAACTGTTTATTATCATGTCATTTATGGTTGAATACCTAAATATTCATGCATGTAACAGTTATCTTTGCATTTTAATTAATATGAAATTAATAAATAAATAATATTAATTAAAAATATGATAATTATTAAACTAAAATGTTGTTAACAAATATAACCATAATCACAAAACACTATAAAATTAATCTTATTCAAAGATATTTTTACAAAGCATAATCTTCTAGCAAATAAGGAACATGGTTTGTTTTGTGTGCATTAAGGAACATGATTTAACCCTTACGAGGTATTATAATTGTTATTATTATAGATAAGGTTGGATACTAATTTACCCGTATCCTATAAAATATTCATTGAAATAAAAGTAATTTAAGAAAATAGAAAATAGCTTGCATTCCAACCGACTTATGGCATGTATGAACCTTTGATATGATGACATAAGCAAAGTTACCATTTATTAGAATAAGAATATTTTTTTGGTAGAGATAAGAATACGATTTTCAATAAAAATGACTAATATGATTCATAATTATATATATATATAATTTTAGCAACAAAAATATTTATAAATAATATTTACTAAATAATATTCTAATTTCTCGGCTAAGAAATTAAATATTATAATCTTTATGAATATAATGTTCTGATTTCTAATTTAACGTGATCATATGATCTCTTAAATTAAATTAATTTTCTCACACAAATTTTAATAAATTAGTAAATATATATATATATATATATATATAATTAAATGCTATATGAGGTAATGTATAATTAGCAAGATACATTATTACTCTTAACTCCATCATTTTCTTCAAGTTTAAAAAATTTTTGTTCACATCTAAAGACCTTTTAAAGATCTTTGTAATCCAAGCAAATTTTTATCCTTTGGAGTTCTTTAAGTAATTTATAACTTTTGGAAGCCTTGCAGGAGTGCCAATGATATTTATGTAATTTACATAAACAATTGTGAAAAATTCATATTTGAAAATTTTTCAAGAGCAAGTGTGAAATCAATTCTATATCATTCTTTTAAGAAATACTCACTCAAATAATTTTACGTTACATGCATCCTGAGTATTTTGATCAATAAAGAGACTTATTCAATTTAATTGAGTAATCTTCTTTAGAACTTTTGAACGGTTGGACAAATTAAATCCTTTGGGAGTTTTCATATAAATGTAATTTTCCATAAAACCATATAAATTGGTTGAAACAACAACCATTAGTTTTAAATTGAGTCCTTCATGAGGAACCTTACTAATTAAATATAAAAAAAAAATACTTACATTCACTACAGGTGAATATGTCTCTTTAAAATCAACATTGGGTCTTTGTGAAAATCCTTGAGCAATTAGTCATATTTTGTATCTCACAATTTCACCATTTTAATTTTGCTTTTGCACAAAAAATCTAATTGTATCTAACTGGTTTGACACCTCCAGGTGTACAGACTACTTGTCCAAAAACATTTTGCTTAATGAGTGAGTCTAGTTATGCTTCAATAGTCTCTTTTCATTTTAGCCAATCATTTCTTTTTCGACAGTCATTAATGAACTTTGATTCTTGATCCTCAATATCATTTATTACATTTAACACTACATTATATGCAAATACATTATAATATGTATTGCTTTTTTTTTTTTCCATCATATTTCATTCATGACAAAATATGAGATTTCTTTATTTTTACTAAGTCTAGGTACCTGAGTTCTTTTAGAACTAAATCATTAATTATGTCAGAGAAACCTTTAAAATTCTCATAACCTCAATTTGATCATCTTACTTTTTAGATCCTTTTCATAATTGAGGATTTTCATCTTTAGAATCAATGAGTCTACCACATTTCATGCGTGTTTGAGACTTGTTTTCCAATACTATATTTTCCAACATGGATATCAAAATTTATTTGAGCATTAACAATTGATACATATGATTTAACCACTCTTTTTAACTAAACTTTGTAAGTAAGTGAATCATCTGTTAAACTTTTAGCTCAAATTGTTATGTACAAGAGGATCAAGATAATTTATTTCAACTAATCTATTTCATCCAACTACTTACTATCTTCCCCTTATGTTGGAAAACTAATTCAAAATAACAATCGACAAAATGAGTCATATAAATCTTTATAAATGGATATTCAGTCTCAACATATATTCCCAACCTTTGTTTATGACTCATCGAAAATGTATTGTGATGAAACAATTAGAATATACAATACATCCACCAATTCTCAAGTGGAAAATATTAGGTTGCTCACCAAAAATCAATTTCAAAGGGGAAAAGTAATTATAACTAGTTGACATGATATGAATCAATATTGCAGTATGCAAAATTGCATGTCCATAAGAAGACATTGGAATGTTTGATCTCATGAAAAATGGTCTTGCAATCAATTTTAGATCTTTAATAATGCAGGTCCATTTTGTATATGAACATGTGCTATAGGATTTTCAATATCAATTTCATACAATATATTCATTAAAAGCATGAGATGTAAACTCACTAGCATTCTTAATCGGAAAATGTATTCTTTGTCAAATTAGTTGAGCTAACAATCTCACAAATGCCTAGTTGTGAGTTGATGACAAACATGTGATCATCTAGTTGATGCATCAATTAAAATCATAAAATATCTAAATGGTCCAAATGGTGGTTGTATTGATTTGCAAATATCATCCTGTATCCGATCTAAAAATGTAAGGGATGCATTCCCATTTTTTTTTTCTAGTGATGGTCTAATTATTAACTTCCATTGGGAACAAGTAATACATGAAAATAATAGGACTGAATAATCTTTTGGTTCTTCAATAACTATCCACATGTATTTTTAAATATATTTTGCATCATAATATACTTGAGATGGTCTAACCCACCATGCCAAACATTAGAATTATTGTTTTCCCATAAATTTCTAGTTTACAAAATTATGTTTTTCCATTGTGCTTCATGTAGTACAAACCATAAGAAAAGGTGTGTAATTTTTCCAACAGACAAGTTAAGTCTCATGACATAAAGATTCCACATTTCATTCATTTAGATAGATATCCTTGAAACTTAAAATGTTTCCATGAGACTTAAGAAAAATACATTTTTAATGTGTAACTTTATTTTTACAAGTAATAATATATTAACTTTTTTGGAGCCTTCAATTATATTTGTAATACAAAAAATAACACTAAACTAGAGAAAATTTATTATTCTTGATACAAACTATAAAAAAATGTAGAAAAATATATTTGAAAGATAGTAATCTTATTAAAATATGAGAAAAAAGTTATGTATTGACAGTTTACAGTCATCAAATCACAACCCCATCATATATGATAAGTTTATTGATTTTTAAAATAATTATTTTGAAATAATTCAAATGGTGATTTGTGATTGAATGATAGTGTAAAATTATTTTACATTATCAATGTATAGACATTAAACTCTTAAAATATTTTTTTGTCTTAGAAAAGTTCACAAAAAGTCCGATAATATACAAAACATGAGAAACATAAAACATATTACTAATTATAAATTCATGAGAAAATTTATTTCTCATCACCAATGAGGTAATCATTTTTTTACATTACTTTTCCACTTTTAGTGAAAAAAAAGTATTCTTAAAACTTCATTCACAACCATGATCATGACCACGACCTTGACCATGAGATTGTCCATAAGCATAATATTAGATAATGATGTATTCATGTATGGGAATGAAACATAACCAATAGATGATCCTTGTGATAGTTCATCAAAAATTTATTGTTTTGCTCAACCATAAAAAGCAAAAATTAATTCCTAAATATGTATATTGCCATATCAAATCACTGTAAACTAATAATCATAACATGCATGTCTAATGAAAAATGTACTAATTCATATTTGAGAAAAAATGTCACCAAAATGAAAAGAAATAGAAGAAATAAAAATAAAAACCAATAATCAATCATAAAATTGCTGAAATTAAAATATATTAATAATTCAGAGATTTATGATATTATATGAATTAGAATATATCACACACCATCGTATGCAAATAATCGGTAAACTAATAATAATGTATTGGTAACCAAAGACGTATTGATTCAAAAATAGCGTTTTATATGGTTGTTGGGGCACAAAATTAAATTGTACTTGATTGTTTTTTATAATCATTGTCATATATTGTATATTTTTTTGTTTTATTATTTCATTTACACAAAAAAGGATATCAGGTAATTTATAATCACTATATAGTATGTATGAAAATAAGGACTTTTAGATATGAATGAGTATTATATTACATGTTTCTAAAAAAAAATTTCATATAAATTTTAAGTTTAGATTTATTTATTATTTTTTAAATATATTAATGTTAATGAGTATTATATTATTTATATTATTTATATTATGAAAATAGATATGATATATTATAAATTGTATATTTTTTAATGTAGTTTGATTTTATATTAGAATTCACGTTATTTAATTAATGCCTTATGTCAATTGATATAATAACATGAATTACGTTAAAAAAAACTATTTCAATCAAATAAATTAATGCTACATGTAAGTCTTCATAGTTATTAACAATCAATTTAATTTCTTAGAAATAAATTTAATTTTGTGCCCC
>PYAF01003183.1:156436-220229 GCA_007407185.1 Glycine tomentella
AAAAAGATATTCTCTAATTGCTTTAGTTTTTAGGTTTCAATCTATGTCAACTTAATAAAAATTATAATAAATTTAATTATATTACTTAAAAAAAATTTACATATTCCTCACACTCTGTTATAGTACCTTTTTATTTAAATTATATCAATACATGATGGAATACTATTGTCTAATCATGTTTTTTTTTTAAACAACTTGAATACATAAATAAAAAAATATTCCCCAAACATATAATTTCAACATTAAAATATATAAAAACTTTGAATTAATTTATTTGCTAAAATAAAGTTTAAAACTAATAAATATAAATTAAAGGTTATGAAAATGTTTGAATGTAAATTAAATGATTATATTATCTTAAATATTATTTAGTTATATGTTAATAAGCCTTAACTATGAACTATGAATTGAATGATACAATTTAAAAATTAAATGATATAAATAATAAGAAAACGTTTTGTAAAAAATAAACTCTATTAAAAATCTTATTATTAAATTATAGAGTCACCAACTTAACCCGCTGTTTCACTTAACTCAAACTTGACTATTGGCTCTATGACTCAAAATTCAATCACAATGGTTGTTGTTTCACTAACCACCAAGAATGTCGTCAACCACCACGAACGGCCAACCTCCTTTCACCCTTGTCTTGCAGCTCCTATCACTGTCGTGTATGCATTACTACAAAAAGAGTTTTTAAGATGCGTGTTTTAAGACAGTTGTGAGATAATCGTCTTAGAAGGGTGCGGGGTGACATTTTTGAAATTAAGTTAAACTTTTTTAAGACGGTTTTCGTAAAACCGTTTTAGAAAGAAAGTGTTCAAAGACGATTTTCATAAAATTGTCTTTGAAGGCAAGTGTTCAAAGACGATTTTACGAAAACCGTCTTAAATTGAGTGTTTTTTACTTTTTGTACCTTCCCTTCCTCATCTCACCTTCCCTCTCTTAAATTTTTGAAATTTAAATTTAAAATTTAAAACAAAAAACACGCTTCTTTATTCTTCATGGGTTGGCTATCCCACCGCCACTCATCTCTCTCTCACTCCAAACCTTGTCCCTCGTCATCCTCCTTCTCGTTCTGCCTCCATACACTCTGCAAGTCCACTTCCCCTATTCGCACCTCTTCTTCTTTTTCTCCCTCCATGGCTGCTTCTTCTCGGTTAAACGACGTCATCGAAGGCAATCCTCTTCTTCAGAACTGCGACTTCCCACCCTTTGATGTCATCGAGCCCAAACACGTGCGACCTGGCATTCGCGCCCTCCTCGGCAAGCTGGTAACAATAATAACAAGTTCCCTCCTTTTCTCTCGTTTTGGATTCTGATTTGGGTTTCAGCAAATGGGTTGGGGCTGATTCGAAGATGTACAGGTATTGTTTTTAAATGAAATGAAACAATTTGGGTGCTTTTTCTTTTATGTGTATTTGTGCAATTTTTGATCTTTTATTCTGTTGGTGGGTAGTATTATGGAGAAAAAGGAGTAAATGATTGGCCCCAAATGTAGCAATGTGCTTGAGGAAAGAAGAGATCTTCTTGTCTCTGTTGCTCTGACGTGGGTATTTGTTAATTCAAGAAAAAAATGTTCATGTTTTCTACCTTACATGTGGTTATGTTGTGTCAAGTCTTACTGATATTTTGATTTTCAACCCCAATATTTCCTTATACAAATTTTAGTTTGTTAAGGATAGATAACTGTTCTAAAATAGGTGAAAATTACTTATTTTTCCCTGTGATAACTAACTTGGCGATTAATTTTTCCTTGTTCAGACTTCACCTAGACAGTTGGATGCTTCCCATTTTGTAAATAAGCATTCTCGTATAGTTTCTTGTGGGTCTCTCATCACAGTGCTTTTCTAACAGGTATGCCTCCATTACCATATGCTTTTCAGGGGAACTTTTAAACCAATGTTAGTATGTTCATGCTTTGATAATGTCATATGGCTTAGTCATATTAGAGAATTGACAAAAAGGATTCGTGCCAATAATCATTCTTTGGTCTATGTGCCAATTTAGTAATTTCATAACCACTGCATCTATGATGGTTTATGCACATGCTGCAAACATGAGGCTGCTAAGAAAAGGAAGTAAATGAAAAATTCTATTTCACCTGTGAGCCGATAGTAATTGTGGAATTAATCAAAAGTTGCAACTGTGATGATTTTGGGTGATCATATAATTAGTTTAACCGTACAATAATATAATAAGTCCTACAAATATTATCTTACTACCAATTTGGTGTTGACATTTGAAGGGGTGGCTGTGTAATGGTAGCTACATAGCTCTGGGATTTGTATTTGTTTAATTATAGTTGTTTGGTCTATAAGAGGGTATGTGTTGTATATTTGTGGTATATATATATATATATATATATATATTATATGTGTGTGTGTGAGAGAGAGAGATTGAGGGAGCTCTGATCTACCAGAGAAATAGTAATAATTGTGGTCATGTCAAAAATTTCTAGTCCTAGTGGTCCAGAAGAGATAGAAGAGAAGATAGTAACAAAGGTATACGCTACTCCTTGCCCTTCCTATTTAACTTTTTCCATGTGCATCCTATATTGTTTCAACGGAAAATGGATTCTCGCGTAAGCTACCAACTGCTCAAAATCGCTCTTTTTAACTTGCTTCTTTTTTTCTCTGCGTTTTCTTAATTCCAATTAATTTGCATGGGTTGTTATTGAATAGAACTGTACAAGGTTTCTCTTATGGTTTGCGTTCAATTGGATATTTTAGTGACACCTTCTTTTAGTTCTTCAATTGGTTCACACATATAGTGCAATTGAATCTGGTCCTATATTGCAGATCCTTGAATCAGGTCTATGTTGGGTTAGTTGAGCATTCTTTCAAAGTTACATATATTGTTTGGTCCTTTCAGAATGCTTATAATGTTTGGTCCTTTCAGCTGCAGGATATCCCTTCAACTAGGCAGGGGCAATCCAGTATGATGCAAGGAAAAGGTATGTTTGAAGTTGATATATAAAAGATGGAAAATTCATGTTTTGTTTTATGATCTCTGAGATTTGATTTGATCAGGGGGAGCTTCACAGAATGTGACTCAGGTTAAACTTGAGATTGCAGTTGGGTGAATGAATCTTGTCTGATGTGTGAACTCTGTTTTGCCTCTGCTCTTTTTTCGTTTTTGTTCTCACCAGTGGGTTTACTTGAACTCCCACGTATTTTCATTTTGAATGTAGAACGTGTGATGTTTCTTTTTCTGTTGACAGTGTTATAAGACAGGAGGATATTTAGCTTTTGCTGTACCTTAGCATTGTTGGCTTGATTAGGCTCTGATCTGGAACATGGTTATTTTGCCCCCGACATTTGGTATTATTATTGTGTGACCATTTTATTCACTTGTAAACCGGGCTTGGGACCAATGGTATTCTTGGTACTTCGCTCGAGTGTTAGTTCCCGTTAAAGACCTTGTCCACTACAACAATCCCTTCACTGAGGCGTGCCTCTGAGAACATGGATCCTTCTGCAGTATCTATTTGTTGCCCACAATGTATGCAGAGATGCGAGCAAGAAGTAGCAGAAATGTTGGAAGAAACTGAGAAATCAGTTACTGAGCTCAAATCAGAGGCAGCTAAACCGTCCCTTCCACAGTGGTTACAGAATGCTAAAACCAATAATGATAACGGCAAAGTAATGGATCAGGCTCAGGTGAATTTGATTAAAACAATTAATTACATTGGTTGTATAGTGGGGTTTCTTAGAAAATACATGCCTTCTAACTGTTTTTATACTCCTTTGTATTTTTAAATAGAACCAAGAAGTGAATGTGAAGAAGAGGACTAAAGAAATACAGAAGAAATGACACGATTCCTATTTATATAGGTGGTAACACTGGGGAACCCATTCCTACAAACAAGAGAAATAATGCTGCTAAGATATTCAGCCATCCTGATGTTGTTGCTGAAGAACCCTGGTATGGTTTCTATAGTTGCTTCCTTGCAATTTCTAATGACCTTTTTCTTATACTATGATTTTCTTCCTTTTTCCTCAACTAATAAAAGTTACTGCATGATTTTCAAACAGGTATGGCCTAGAGCAAGAATACACCTTGTTGCAAAAAGATGTCCGATGGCCTCTAGGATGGCGTCTTGGTGGTTTTCTTGTGCCACAGGTGATTTTTCTCCCTTCAATCTTTTTCTTCTTCTTTTTATATTTCAATTTTAAATTATTAAAGCTTTAATTAATAATTTATAGTTGTATACATTTTATTGAATATATATATATATATATATTATGAAAGGTTATTAACTTTTCCCAACTAATTTAATCATATTAATCTTTTTTATGGCTGACTTGTCAATGTTGTGACTTATTATGCAATTCATTTTTTTTGTTTTGTTATTGACTTATTGTTTTACATGTATTGTATATTTTTTACCCATGCTCAACAGGGGCCATATTATTGTGGTACTGGTGCTAACAAGGCTTTCGGGCATGATATTGTTGAGTCACATTAATATATATTATATCCTTAATTTCCAATATAGAATTAGTGATAACTTTTCCATTTGCATTAATTAATTAATATAATTACTTAATTAGTCATTGCTGTTACGTGTTAACTACTGAATAATTTGTGTTTTAGTCTTATATACTTTCATTAATTTCTCTCTCTTAATTTCCTTATTTTCTATTAAACCCTCAATAAATAAAGAGAAAAATTATATGCAATTCCTTATTTATTTTTAATGTTGTTTTCTAATTAGAATTCAGAGTTTTACTTTTATAATTCATGTACGTAATAAAAATTTACATTCAATATCAATGTAAATTATTAAGATGAAATAAGAATTCTGATTGGAGAACAGTATGAAAGTAGCCAGATATGTATGTATATATCTATATACCTTAATTATGAGATATGTATAATAATTTGTATGGTGTGGATGGTCTTGAGATAAAGGTGGGGTTTGGATTCCTGTGACCTTTCTTCCAGATGCTTTTGTAGTTAACGTTGGGGACATCATGGAGGTGTGTCATTCTTTTCTCTCGTTTTTCATTCAATTTTTTTAATACTAATTCAGCACGTGCTCTATTGAACTTAGCCCTAGGATGTCATTATATATATATATATATATCATAAGTCTAGTTTTGTGCATCTAACTTAAACTATATAAAAACCAATAACAATTGACAATAGCAATTTATGTTTCTTGTTCAAGTTTGAATCATAACAAAATCTTTAATATAGAATCAATTAATATATACTTACTTTAGTGTGTCTATACTTTCTGACAAAAATTAGTTATTGTTTTTTTGAGCAGAAATTATTTTGTTACTAATATTATGATGAATAAAAAAATTGTTCCTAAATTTAAGTTTTGTGATTGAATTCATTCTTCATTATGTGTAGTAGGAATTCCAAGTTGGTCCATCAATTGGCATCTCTACTGCTGCCGACGAATTGTAGGTTGCTCGTTATATTTTGGAGGTACTTAGCACATGATTAGCTACTTTCAAGTTCTTCCTCACCATTTGTTTTTCTTTTGAGACAAAGACTAATTTTTTTGGTAACATTGCAGCTAATATCTCTGTTTGTGTCAATAGAGGATCACCGAGATTGCAGGAGTGGTGCTTTCCTTTGACCCTAAACCAATTCAAGTGAATAATCCCATACTCATCCAGTTTTAATT
The DNA here is from genome assembly GCA_007407185.1 of Glycine tomentella. Lineage (NCBI taxonomy): Eukaryota > Viridiplantae > Streptophyta > Magnoliopsida > Fabales > Fabaceae > Glycine > Glycine tomentella. Next base: position 162,084 of record PYAF01003183.1, read on the forward strand.
TTTCTCTTAACTTTTGTTGTGTGTGGCGTGCAAAAATTGAGGCCACGTTGATTTTATATATAATAATCAAAACATGGTTAAAATTAAACGTAAGTAAATAAATTAATATTGAACATTAATTATATATATATATATATATATATATATATATGAATATTGAATTTGGTGTGATGAAATTGACTAGTGTCATTTTGGTTATGTTCTTACAAAACAGGGTGATTGGAATGGTGTTGGTGCTCACACAAATTACAGGTAATTGCGGTTACTCAAAAAATGGGTTAGTTAGAAATTAACACAATATCACTTTGCTTTGATTTTACTTTCATTTTATTAAAGGAAATTTTCTTTTTTAAGTAAAAATGTGAGTGTGAGAGGGATTTCATGGGAATTGGAGATATGACTATTTTTTTTTAAAAATTGCTTTTTATTTTTTTAAAAAAAAAGAATTCTAAGACGGTTCTTTAAAAAAATTGTCTTAGAGTTCTCTATTTTTTTACATTCTACGACGGTTGTTTGAAAAACCGTCTTAGAATTCATTCTAAGACGGTTATACGACATAACCGTCTTTGAAGGGTGCTCCAAAAAAAAAAACAAAAAAAAACAGATTCTAAGACGGTTATGTTGTATAACCGTCTTAGAAAGCAGACATTTTAAGATGGTTATACAGTATAACCGTCTTAGAAGGTGCCCTTAAAAAAAAACCAGATTCTAAGACGGTTCAAGAATCGTCTTCATAGGTCCAACCTTTCAACGTCGCTCGTTTCAAAGACGGTTCAAGAACTGTCTTCGTAGGGGTATAATAATCGTCTTTAAAGACTTTTTATGTAGTAGTGATGGTAGTCTCTATGCTCACGACCTCCCATGGCCACCACAAGTGTTGCCCTGTGTGTGGCACGTTTATCATAACTTTATTATTATTATTGCTTTGTAGATCTAGTTGTGCCTCGATTGGTGTGGCCAAATCTACCTTGGTTTGGACAAAACAACCAGATCTCTTTCTCTCTTCAACTTCTTTGTTGTTTGTAGCAGCATGAGCACCACTGAAGTTTCAGATCTTGTTTTTCTTTTTATGAAATTTGATATGTTTTAGGGCTTAAAACCGTTCAATTTATGCTTATACGAATTTGAAGTTGGACCCAGAAGGAAGAAAGAAAGAAAGTTACCAAAAAAACAAATTCGCCTCTGACAATTGCATACAACGGTAGTGGTTCATGGTTGTGATCTTGTAGATGTAAGAAGAGGAAGACAAAGACAAAAACAATGTGGGGGGAAGGAAGAAAGGGGCACAACAGGAAAAAGAAAAAATGATAAATAATGAAAGATAAAAGATAAAAAAATCTTGACCATCAATCTAAAAAAATAAAAATCTAACAGTAACGACCCTCCTCGTCGTTACAATATCATTACTCTAAACGCGTAATTTCAATTTTAAATGAAAATTTCATTAATTTGATTATGAAAATGAGGGTAAATTTTTTGCAACAATACACTCACCAGACAACGTACAAATACGTAAATATATATATATGTATGTATATATTAAACCATTATATATCATTCACATGTTAGAACATAATTTAATTTTTTCATGTATCTAAACCTTAGATTTACATGCCCAATAAAAAAGAATCAAGGAATCAACTAATGAAAGAGTTGATAACAAAACACAATTCTCTCCCAAAATAAGTTATAACGTTATCACGTCGACTTTGCGGCTCCAACAAAAAAATCTTCCTTCAACATTACCTAGCTCATCTGCTCCCACGAACGAAGGTTCATGATCATCACAAGTACCAACCACACGGTACAAAATTGCAAGGGTGAGTTTATTATACAAGATCAACAAACACCAAATGACAATGATTAGCAAGAAAAACAATAACAATAACCACAATCATTCTCCATAATCCATTAGTTCAACATACACATAACAAATTAGTCATCAACTTTTTTCACAATTCAAATTAATTATGCTCAGAATGATGCATGCACTTAACTCAACTCTCAAATGCAATGTGATACCATATATCAGGAAATAACCTACGTGTGTCCATATGACACTTTCACTTAGGAAAACTAGACAACAATTGCCGAGGTCACCTTGTCGTGCACAGGTAACTCTCTCCATAGTGAAAATAATCGATGTTAACTTTGTAATAGTAACAATTCCCAAAAAATCGTCTTAAAAAGTAAGACGGTGACAATTTTGTAAAAACTGTCTTAGAAATAAGTGCATTTTCAAATTCAAAAACAATTTTTATAAAACCATCTTTAAATTCTAAGACAACGTCTTAGAAGGAGTGCATTTGTAATTTTTATCTCGTTCATATTATAATGAACTCTCGTTTCCTGTCCCAAACCTAACCCTCATCTATTCAAAGTCCTCTCGATGAGATCCTCTCCTACGCCTTTCATTTTGAAGGGCCCGACGAGGACGAAGCCATCGATCTCCTCCTCGACAAGCTCGATAAAACTCATAACTTCTTTCTCTCTTTGTTTCCTTAAGTTTATTCCTTCAATCTTGTAACTTCTCTCTATCATGGTCAGCTTGCTGCTAGAAGGCAACATAGCTGCCGATGAAAGCTCCGATGCCGTCTCTGCTGCTATTCGCGTTGTCGATGCCGTCATGTTTCCACCCATGTCAAGCACGGTCACCAGATCCATTGGTTCCCGATGCACGGCGTCGTGCTGCTCCACGAAGGAGGTGGTGGCTGAAACCACCCACTTCCTCCTCTGACAACAGCAACAACGTTGGTGATGATGTTATCATGAACATGATGACCGAAGAAGAAGAAGAATCAGATCTCAGCGATGAGCAGAAAGTGGAAATCAGAGCGAACGCATTTTTAATATGCAATTTTTTTCATTAAAAAAATGCATATTTTTTTTCTCTCCAAAAACTGTAAATTGGTTCCTTTCTAAGAAAAATATAGAGCCAAAAAGGAATATTGTCATCCTTACTTCTAAATGTAGTCGAATTTTTCTCTTTTTTTGTAAGTATGAAGAGACTGTTTGGGATGACTACGCTCATGGGAAAGGAGTTTATGTTTAGATGATGCATTGGTCAGGTTTGTCTTTGCTCCGTTTTGTGGTTTTTGTTCTAGCAAGGGATTTTTTGTCCCCAGAAACAAACACAGAATGACTTGAGAAGGATATTGAAGATATGTATTATCTTGCAGATGGGAACTATGAAATCCCCTTTTATGAGAATAAGAAATGGGTTACCCAATTTGGAAGAAAGTCGTGAGTTTAATTGTCTATTTCTATTATGCTACCTCGTGCATTTTCTCCTCACCATTTTGCATTTGTTGGGTTGATATTATTTTTTAGATTTTTTTTTTTGTTTCAAAATCCCTAGAAGCTGGCAATTATTGATCTAAAATAAATTAAACTAAGCATACTATTAGACTTTAACACCAGTTAAGATTTAAGAACACTCATAACCAGATTTAAGAAAATATTGGTGTTTGAGGATGATTATGCTCGGGTTTGGCTTAATAGTTAATACTAACATGAAAGTGAATAGAAAGAGAGGAAGAAAAATGGTTACGTGTTGAATGACAAAAGGATGAGAATTGAGAAGAGACTTCTCGGAAGCTAGCTATCCCAAAAGTGTGTCTTTGTATTTTAATCTTAATTTTCATTAATACTATTTAAAGAAGAAGAAAAATAGTATAAAGTTTTATATGGGTAAAAATTTTGTGGTTTGATTGGTTGGCAGCTTTATTCACAAGCATTTATTTTTTCATTTCATAAAGCATTTATTTTTTGGTGATCCTATGAGATTTTCGTTTTTGTGATTGTAGCAACTTTATTCACAGGCATGCCTTTAGCCATAATAGAAATGTTCCCTTCATGGCCAATGAGATTCCAGCTTCGGTATAAAGTTTCTTTTATTTTATCTTTGCATTTTTGTTCTAAAGCATGGTATTATACATATATCTCCATGAATTTACGTGATGTTGAGCAATTTATATGTTAAAATAATATATATCAATGTATAAAAGAAGATATACTTTGTGTAAATGTGTTGTTCCATTCAGTGTTTTCAGACTCGGATCGACCCGGCCGGTCTAATCGTGACCCGGGGACCGGACCGGATCAAGTTGCACATTGGATTGGTTATGTCAACGACCCACCTAAACCCGTTCGACCCGATCGGGTGGTGGTCAACCCGCCGACCCACCAACCCGGACCGGGTCAGCATATCCCTCCTTGAAGCAAAACCCTTCGAGCGTAGCAGAGTGGCTCAAATCCTCCAACCTCCAATGGTCCAACCAAGCCTCTAGGGTCCAACTCCTAGCCGTTCTGTCGCGCCGTGGTGCTTAGCCTTCATCGTCTAGGCCTGGTCACGCCACTGGTATAGTTGGGTATTGGTCGGGATCGCACCGGAGTGAGGTTAAGGACGGTGGTGGGTGGCGGATCTGGGTCGTTTCCTTCCTCGTCGTTGACGACTCCAATCTTGACGACGCTGCTGACCACTACGACGAAAGAGGAGTTAGCCTCTGTTGATGGAGGATATGAGGAGGATGTTCTTGTCATCGACTTGGGTTCTCAAAATAGAGCCTAGATTATTCACTAAATCGACGATGCGCCGATGCCACACTTGATTGTCAAGAAGACAACAATCTTGTTCCTATGCAGGAGCTAGTGTTTCCTTTCACCTTGATTGTCAAAAACTTTGAAAAGCTTAGGCACTGGGAGCATTGTTGTTAAAACGTAGTGTTGAAACGGTTGAAACGCACGTTTCAACGTTTTAACAGGCAAAATCGTGTCGAAACGGGCGTCGAAACGGAATTTGAGCGAGACGGGTTGAAACAGCGAGTCAACTCGGTAAACTCGGTTGACTCGGCGAGTTTACCGAGTTGACTCAGTTTTTTGCATTGCTTTCGGGTTCACTTTGGCGAGCTATTTTCGACGACCACCGTTCCCCGATCGACGGCGATGTGGCCCAAGCGCGTGCTGATGGAGCCGCCGGCGCTGAAGAGCATGATGTTGAAGCTCTCCGCTGTCAGCTCCTGCACGACGTAGTCCCTGTCCGTCGAAGCAGAGCACTTGGACACGAGCTTTTTGATGGAGCTGTATGGGAAGTCGCTGTTGGAGAGGACGGAGAGGATCTCCTGGCCAACGACGTTGATGACGCCCACGAAGAGGAGAAGCTGGAAGAGGAACTTCTTGGAGGGGCATTCGGATCCTGGAAGAGGAGAAGTTGGGCACTAGTGATTCCCCACCACACACAACACCTAGCCTGGAAGAGAAGAAGGCCGTAGCCAGGAAGAAGAAGAACTGAATGCTGGAACTGGATGAAAACGCTTGAAGTGAAGAACAGACGTGGACATCTCCTAGTATGAGCTACCCTCTGGGCTCATCTGGGTGGCTCATCTGCAAAGCTTGAGTTACAGAGGAAGACAAATAGATCATGATCTCATTATTTTTTCTATTTCAGATGAAGTTGGAAAAGAAGCGAGCATCATCTATGGATAAGATTATGACCAAACTGAGATTGGCATAGAAAAAAACTCAGGAAATGAGAAGTTCAACTTTAGCCAACCAGCCCCATCAAGTTCCTAGAACTCCGCACAAGGCTATATTATTTAGTAGAGGGCGTTAACTTACTACACGTTGAATTTCTAATACACCCAGCAGCTATTTGTGAATTACCACAAATAGCCTTGCCTAAAATAATAAAAGAAAAGCTTTTTTTCAAATTCTAATACACCCAGCAACATTCGAATCGATTCCGCTTTTTCTCCGGTGGTTGTGCTCTGCGTTTGCTTGTGGCGATTTTGGTTCAGGCTCGTCGTTCTCTCTCGGGCTCTGGACGGCGGCTTCTGCTGGTAGGCGACGAAGGTGTGGGAGTTTTACGGATTGCCAATTTGTAAGGCTTACGGATTGTCAATCCGTACGAACCATATGGATTGCCAATCCATAAGCCGTATGAATTGTCAATCCGTAAGCCTTACGGATTGCCAATCCGTATGGGTATTTGCTTAATTTTTGATTTTTTGAAATTTGAAGATTAAGTGTGTGATGAGTCAGGAATTTTTTGCATGAATGAACTGATTTAATGAATTGCTATGTGAAAAGCATGTTGTGTAATGGTATGGATGGACTTTGTAGATTGTTTTGAAGCTCGACATGCATTTGGTTTGATCTATATTTGTTAGGTAATTTGAAATATCATGAGCAAAATGAAACTGTTTAAATGAATTGTTATGTTAAAATACCAAATTGTGTAATAGTATGGACTTGCTAGAATGTTTTTGATCCTCCGCATGCCTATGTTTGATCTACACGTGCTATGTATTTTGAAATGTCATGAGGAAAATGATAGCCACAAATGAATTGTTTTGTGAAAACCATGTAGTGAAAATTGTTATGTGAAATGTCATGAGCATAATGGTATGGATTTACTAGATTGTTTTTGATCCTCCACATGCCTATGGTTTCATGATCCTCACTTTGTACATAATTTGAATTGTTGAGTAAACTGAACTGTTATTTGAAAATCATGTTGTCTAATGGTATCGTTAGGTATTGTTATCTGAAAGTTTTATTTTGACGAAGATGGCTATGATTGTAATGTAACAACTTGGTTTCAATGTCAGATTATGGTTAGGACTATAGGATTACGACAGGCTTTGGCAAGAGATGCCAGTGAAGAAGAACCTGCTGTACGGCGAAGACCGACAGCATCAGCACGGAGACAACGCCAGAGGATTGTTGTTGAGGACGTGCCTGCTGAGGTAGCCGCTGAGGATGTTCACCATGGTGCACCTGTTGAGGCTGAGGTCGAGGGAAGCATCGATGCCTTTGATGTTTCCGGATTTCCCGGTGGGCCCCAGGACACTTCAGTGTTGAGTCATTACGATGAACATATTGCACCTAGGATTTGGAGGGGAGAGGTATCATTGTATTTAATCATAGTTCAATTTGAAAATTGTTTTCACGTTAGGCTATGTGTATGTAACTAACCACTAATACAGGAACGGCCCGAGCTGAAGTTGGCATCTCATGGGAGGAAGGTTCAGAAGTTTGGCCGGCCTGCGCTTGAGATTGAAGGGTTGGTGGCAGGTACAGGATTAAGCCCACTGATCACCTATTCGGTAGATACAGGTGACCGGGGTTTAATCTCGGCATTTGTGGAGAGGTGGCATAAGGAGATTAGCAGTTTCCATTTGCCGATCGGAGAGATGACGATAACTTTGGACGACGTAGCATCGCTATTTCATCTACCAGTCATGGGTGCGTTGCAGACGTACGATGTTTTGGACATTGATGAGGCGATTGCGTTACTAGTAGAGTTGCTTGAGGTTACCCATGACTAGGCTGCAGCAGAGACGAAACAATGCCATGGAGCCTATGTTCGTCTGTCATGGTTGAAGGAGTTATATGATGAGAGGTGTCAGCAGATGCAGTGGACGGTGGCAACCAGAGCTTATTTGCTCCACTTGGTTGGTTGCACGATTTTTGCTAACAAGAGTGCCACACATATTGGTGTGGTATTCTTGGAGGCATTTCGTGATCTCCACCAGTCTGGCAGGTTCAGTTGGGGTGCGACTGCACTCCAACACATGTACGATAACTTGAACTACGTCTGTCAGCATCATGGTAAACATCTTGCTGGTTATATTAGTCTGCTTCAGGTAAATTTTATTTATATAAGTTAATATTTGTTATTTGTTTAATGTTTTGGTTGAATTTCAACTGCTTATTTGTATTTGGTTGTTTTGGTTACTTAAGTGTTGGGTATACGAGCACTTTCGTACCGTTGGCAGCATGATTGCGGATGAGAACTATGTAGAGAGCCAGCCACGGGCATGTCGCTGGAAGCCGGGGAAGTTGTTACCTGTCAGTTCCTGTCAGCGGCGACTAGATAGGTTGACGACCGACGATGTGTGTTGGACTCCATATACCGATCATCGTCCGGTCCGTCCCTTTGAGGTTATCTCTTTATACTCAGGCCATATTCGATGGGGTCCTTACTGTGTCAGGTACCATCCAGAGAGGGTACTAAGACAGTTTGGCTTCATTCAGACCATCCCATCTCTGCTGAGCTTGCCCACACCGTCAGATGAGGAGGTGGATGACAGCTGGCTTCATTACGCAGACCATCTGACTATCACGGGACCACCATCCAGTTACCCCGGCCAGTGCGATCCAGCATATATGGATTGGTTTTACTAGATATCGCACCCATTCATGTGTCCGCCTCAGCTTGGGGAAGTCAGAGCTCCTCCTATCGTGGCAGATCCCGCACCTGATCCACCTGTTAGTATGGCAGAGCCCACAGTTGACACTGGAGATGACCAGGCTGACATGCCTCGACATGCAGTGGTAAAAACAAATAAATTCTTATACAAATTTTTATACATTCATCAATGTTAAATATGTTAATGCCAGATCACCTCTTATACTGTGTATGTAACTTTTTTTTGCAGGGCGCATGCGAGACCATTGCAAAGAGGTTGCAGAGGCTTATAGATCTTTGCATGGTGACCTCTGGCACCGATGCGTACGACATTGTGGATGACTGCATCAGATTAGCACGCAGTGTATGCGATGTTCGGAGAGTCTATGGGCGTTCGAGACGTCGTAGGACTGGAGCGCGTGGAGATTGATGTGTTACATTATTTGTTACAACACTATATCGACATATGTATTAACATTATTATATTATATTGTTGAAACATTTCATTTCATATATCTACATCGTTTGAACATTATCCATCTGCGTCAGTAGCACTATATAGTCAAATAACATAATGCAGCAGTTAGACAATTATAACTTCCTGCCATTTTGGTGAACAAAAATGAAAATACAACAGAATGTCACAATGTATGCCAGTGTTGAGACCCCCTGTCACAGGCTAGATCTACATAAGTTAGTGGCAATGTTGTCAAGCTGGTATACTTCTGCATTCGACTAATGTAACTAGCTGGCCAGTCTTTTGCTTGTGGACGACAATGTCTTGACCATAATAAAGCAATTGGGGGCATAGGACAGTCGTCTCGCAATGCAACCTGAACCAAATAATGACCATTATTGTTAATGACATCTGTTATAAGTATGTACACAAATTAAAGCATTTTCATATTACCTGAACAAAATGGTTTTCATACACATGCCCAATACAAATGACGCGATGTACAACAGAATCTCTAGGCGGTTGGGTTCTAAGGGGGAAAAAGGTCATATTTTGTTGCTTAGAAAGACTAACAATGACAAGGTTATAACGTGAAGCAATTACATAACCCATGTTAGTGATGTCCATCCATTTATCCTGTGTTACCTGCAATTTTACAAATACATCAGTATCATTATGGGCAATTTAACAAATACTAAATTATGGATTGCAAATGTAAACAACGAAAAAAACAGTTACATGTCCAATTGTGTCTACCAAAAGTGACCTCTTTAACTCCTCATATCTTTGTGACCCCCCGAATAAGGAAATATAGTCCTCAGACCATTTTGCAAGTTCCTTTAACAAATGGTTGCGTACCACAGCCCACGCGTCTTCACCATAACCAAGTAAACCCGCAATGGCACGATAGCCACAGTTACCGTCAGCTTTAACATCACATACTCCAACAATGTAATTCCTCATGCATGGCAAAAATTGATCTAGCATTGGGATATTACCCATCAGTATACCTTCCGAAGATGTTGATGCAGACTTTTGTTTACCTGAGCAACTGTCATGCTGAGAATATAACGCATCCACATATTCAAAATACGATGGATCCCGCTTTGTTGATTTTTCGTGTTTGGTGACATTTTTCTTTTGAGCCCTTTTAGTCTTGACCTTTTCAGGAGGAGGACACATGGAATTTTGTTCAGGATATGCTATTTCTTTGAGTTTAGTCTTTAAAGTTACCTTGCCACACATGTCAAGACTTTCGAATCGCTTAGAAATTGCTTCCATCTCGTCAGTTATCGTCACTTCACAGTCATCGACACCTTGGTCAGAGAAATGTAACCTCCGCCAAAACATGTGTACGGTACCCAGTGGTATGCTCGAAAGATTATATTTTGCCAGCTCACATGCACAATGCAAACCACATGTGGTTCTCAACACACATCCACAACAAGAACTATCAACGCCTGCATAATGAACTCGGTCAAACTCCTCGACAATTAGATTTAACGCATACCTTGAAACCATGCCGATGAGTCTTTTGTACAAAGTCACTTTAAATGAATGTCCTACGACATGCGTGCTTGTCTCAAAAGAAGCCGTTATTTCATTTTGCTGCAAGGTGATCATGTTGTTCATGGCATCCCAAACATTACAAAGATCTCCAACACTATTTTGCAGTGGCCGCTTTAAGGTCCAATGAGCAGACTCAACCCTGCAGTGAAAGTTCACAAATATTAATTTGGAAAACATGATGTCATTCAGCAAATGCAAAGGATTTACCTATTTGTAGTAGTGTTTCCAAGATGCATGACTTTATTGGTCAAGTCATGCTGTGACAAATCTTTCTTTGTGGGGAATCAACCATGTGTCTTTAACATACTGAACAAATATTGGCCACGGTGCGTAGGCACACTCAAACTTCGTAAGACAGTCTTCAAAAGCATTTCAGAGGCACAATCTACTAGACTTTCCCACGCTTCCATGACATAGTCCCATGCATTGTTTTGTCCCACAAGCGTATTACACTTAGCCTTGACATTCTTGTCAATGTGGAACCGACACAACAAGTTGGTAGTGTCAGGGAAAACCTGTTGTATGGCATTCATCACGGCTGCATCTCTGTCTGTGACAATGACTTTAGGATAAAACTCAGTCTTTAAAACAAGGTCTCTAAATCGTTCAAGCGCCCATACAACATTATTGATACGTTCACCCTCCAAATATGCATAAGCAGCTGAAAATGTCATCCCGGTAGGTGTGACACCAACAATGTCCAGCAAAGGGAGTCTATACCTGTTCGTCTTGTATGTGCTGTCAATGAGAAATACCAAATTACATGAATTTATCAACTTCACTGAATCAGGGTGTGCCCAGAATATGTCTCGTAGAACATCTTCATCCTTCAGCTTATGCCAATGGATATATCTATCGCGTTCAAGAAGCTTCATCAATTGTTGCATTTCAGTATTGTTGCCTCTAACAGAAGTACGGTACGCATATCTTGCATTGTGGACTTGTTTCATTGTTGTATAACTTTCGAGATTGCGATCTTTTAAACTCAACATAATATTCTTTGGTTTAACTCTTGACTTTGTCATTTCAGCAACAATTACCTTCTCTTCCGCACTTAAACGACCAGCATATGGATGTTCAGTCATTGACTTGGCCAAACGATAATTATGTAACCCACATACTAACTTCACCATCCAGCCTTCACCTCCTACGACTGGTTTCCCTCGCAACTTGAAAGGACAACCACACTTTCTCGTGCTACTGGTCGTCCGTAATAAATCTTTGTTGAATGTTCTATACTTTCCACTCCTTTCACAACATATCAAAAGAAATGACGTTCTTCCTCTCTTTCCAGTTGCTGTGTCCGACCGCATTATCACAGCTACAAATCCAATCTCATATGCAACACTACGAGTCCATTCCAATAACTCCTCACGAGACTTAAACACCTACAAAAACTGATAATACATATTTTAACAGTGGTTAAATATTAAATTTACTAACTTTTATGAAATATCAAATGGTACAAATACCTTTGAAGTATTGAATGCATCCGAACAATCAACTAAAGAGTTATTATTGTCACATGCAAATGGTTCCCCTCCCTTGTCTTCACTCATATTCATTTCTTCATACATCATATCATCATGCATCCAATTATCATTATCCATATTAACAAACAAATTAAAAAATAACCATCATTAAAATACTAAATGCATAATAACCCAACTCACAAAAATATCCTACAAAAAATATTAACTTCACAATATATTTTTAAATGAAAATAGGAAAAATAAATTAATTAATAATACTTTTAACATATTTAAAATAAAAAAATTTGAAAAAAAAATACCATACGGATTGACAATCCGTATGGTTCGTATGGATTGGCAATCCGTATGGTTCGTACGGATTGGCAATCCGTAAAGGTGATACGGATTGGCAATCCATATGACTAATACGGATTGGCAATCCGTACGATCCTTACGGATTGGCAATCCGTACGATCCTTACGGATTGGCAATCCGTACGATCCTTACGGATTGCCAATCCGTACGACCATTAACGGTTGCCAATCAAACCGCTGCAGAACGTACCTCCGACGACGACGACGGCAGCGGCCAACGGAACCTCCACCACTGCTAACCACCACGTCCGCAATCCCAACGAAGCCACAACCAAGCACCACCAACTAACCACGAACAACGTGCGAAGAAGAACCAACAAAAAGGAACGAACAACAAGCATGGAAAGTGGCTGGTGTATGTTAAAAACTAGCAAGGGGTATTATCGGAATTTTAAAAAAATGCTGGATGTATTAGAAATCCTATTGGTGTAGGAAGTTAATGCCTTAGTAGAGCCACTCAGATGGGTTCTTTAAGTGGTTGTTTCACTTGTCATGCCTTTTAATCTTGAAGCTTGGGTAATTATCTGTATCTACAAAGTTTCTTTTTGCACTGCTGTTATTGCTTTTTGCAGTTTTTGTATTTTTTTTGGACTTATTTTAGTATGTAGTAAACTCTTACGTTTCGTTTGCGTTTCATGTTTTTACGTTTTTGCTCACCCTCACCGTTTCTGCGTTGACACTACGTTTTAACAACATTGACTGGGAGGAGCCACACTTGACTGTCGCATTTCTTGAGCTTATCCATCACCTGTGCGTGTTCGTGTTGTCGTTCCGGTGCCGTAAGTTCGTCTTCACTCTTCATTCTTCTTTTCTATAGTGACGGTGATTGACACTTTGACAGTAGCTGTTTTTGGTTTTTATTCAGTGCCGCATTTTGGTTTTTATTCTGCATAATATTTGGTGGTGTGACACAAACTTGTTTGTTGAAATGTGGCAGTGATGAGGACTGTTTGAATGTGTATACATTTTTGTGACTGTTTGAATGTGTACCATTTGATTCTTTGGAGCATTTCTTAGTCTTTACTTTTGAATGTGTAAACCAAAAGATTAGCACCATGTGATAGTTGGAAGCAGATCACGAAATGTGCAATTGCGGTGGCTATGTTGGAAGGCCGAATGAAAAGGGTAGCTTGCAACTAGCAAGATATTTGATTAGATCATTTAGATAATTAGATATATTTAATTTGGTTCAGACTTCATAGGTGCAATTACTAGCAATTGTTGCATGCCATTTTCATATATTATAAAGTAGCTTGCAATAAAGTCCTTAGTCTTAGACACGTAAGTTTTAAGGCTGTCACCAATTCTTGGTAGTTGGTAATTGGTAAATAAAGCTTTGAATGGTAATGTTATAATGGGCTAAAGTTATAATCAGGAACATGAGTTGACGCATATGAATGTGGTGTTGCTGCACTACTATACTATCTTGGCCTAAAACGTGTGCCATCAATTCATCTACCTCCTCATCACCTAATTCAGCATTTTGTCACTATGTGTATTAATTTGACCTTGAATTGCACTTAGAAATGCTTGAATTGCAAGAATAGTGAATCGTCCAATTTCTACAAACTTGGAATTGAACTGAACTTGATAGTGCTGAAGCTCAGTGGCATCATTTAATTCATGTAGATGACCTCACTTAGTGGAAAGCTTTTATTGTTTTTTTTAAATAGTGGAAAGCTTTTATTGTTGTTGGTGGTGATCAATGAGTATGAGTCTTCATAGATACTAAGGTAGTTTTGGTAATTCTTTTTGAAGTCATTGTGAGTAGTAAGGATGGATAATTTTATAGGGATATACCATATTTGCAGTGGTGATATGGACGAAAAATGCCTGATTATCATGGAAAAATTTATGACATTCTACTCACAGAAAACGGTTTCATTGTTTACATTCTTGGGGTTTAAAATCTTTTGGTTGGTGATATATGGCTTCCTTAGAGGACTATGCTTTGGACAAACATATTTATAGCATGTGTATTGCAAACTAATTGATGATCTAGCTTATTTATTTTGAGATTATAGTATGTGATGTTTTAGAGAAAATTATGATTTGTTAAGACTTTTGAATGATATTTCTATGACTCTATGTTATGAAATAATATTAATTTGTGATTTTTTTATAAATATTTTAAGACATTGTCTTATAGGTCAATCGGTTCGACCATTAACTAAGTCATGCGGGTCAATCAGTGATCCACCGGTTCGACCACTGACTGGGTCATGCGAGTCAATCAGTGACCCACCGGTTCGACCACTGACCCAGTGATCCAATACCCTGACTTGGTCAGTCACAGGAGCGGTTTTTAAAACTATGGTTCCATTACAATAGGCTTTTGTCATATATAGTAATTATATTCTTGACATTGTTGAACTGTGTTAATATATATATATAGAGAGAGAGAGGCATGCATTGATTATGGTTTCTTCCATGAATAGGCTTTTGTCATATACAATAATTGTAGACCATGACAATTTGCACTAACACTAGTTCAAAGGAAGGGGAGAAGCTTGAAATGATTGAAAACTTATCCTCTTGCACAAGGTTTTATGTAACTTGTAAACTTTCATTTAAATAGTTTAGATTTGACCAGTTGCGAACAGTTCCTTGTTGTCCATCTTTACATTAGTAACCTCTTGGATATTGACGTAAACTCAAGGATATTGACTTGTTTTGTTTATAACCTTGTGTTTCTTTACTGATGGGTATTTGTGAATTAAGTCTGATTCTGTTCATTCTTTGGAATTGTTAGTTTTATTGTGACCTTATGGAAAACCACCAGGTTTCGGGATAAATTATGAATTACTATCTATAATGTTTGTCAACTTTTATTTTTTTTCTCTCTCTGTCATAAGTTTGCTCACACACCCAAAGATCAAATTTGTACCTGTTTGTTTAAAGTGATCCTTTTTACTTGTATAGCAAAGAGTAATATATATACAGTGAGGTGTGGTTCAATCCTTTTGTATTGAAAAGATTAAGTTATCAAGCCCTGCAATTGACGCTTGTGCGAGCTGTTAGCTTGAGGTGTTTACACTTCACTGCTCGCAAATGTATTCTTTTTTGGTGTGTTTGTGTTTTGTTCTTTCTTCTTCCTTCACACATTACATGTAGTCTATTTTTTCCGCGTTCTGTTCTATCCCCTGTTGTACTTCACGCAGTTCACATTTCCTAAGTTTTATCTAACGTGTTGTTTAATTTCACCTTTCATCTTTCATTTTTTTTTTTTTTTGACTTCATTCCCTATGTTCTTATTAGTTATTGTTCTTAGGTTATATTTGTAAAATGTGGATTATTATTTATCATGAATTTATTTAATTTTGGATATATAGATTTTAATTTGAGTATTTATATGTGTGGTATAAATTATTCTGTTTATATTATAATATTTAAAATAACAGCCAACCTGCTTTCCTTTATCCTGCTATAACATTGTCTTTGCTGGCTAGCTGGTATGTGCCACTAGATTCGGAATTGATAACTAGGTTTTATTCCTCACATTATAATCAAAGAAAAGATTATTGATGTTTGAGTAAGACTCCTTAGACTGCCTGTTAAGTCAACTGCTGATCTATTCATCCTGGCAAATGAAGCTAGTTTATAAAGCTGAAAAACACCAATGAGAATCATCTATTAGTAATTGCTTAGGTGGATATCTTTTCATCTTCTCTTGAACTTGTTTGTTTCTTCTCTAATGAAATTAATTCTCTTAGAAAAATAAAGTAAAGAAAAAAAATATGTGCAATGGTATCAATGTATAATTCAAACTGTGTTTTGGTGCTTTTTTGGGGTATCACGTGTAAATGTGTAACAGAAGTTCATTAAATTGCTATGTAAATGTTTATATTGATTCTCTTTGTTTTTATTACAGTTTGAGTATGTGATTTATATTGTTTAACTTTTCCTTGCTTTCAACAGCTTTTTGTGAAGTACAATGTTAGGAACTGGATTCAGATAGAAAAAAACAGAACTTTATTTAATGGTGAAATTGTTAGTCAGTGTTATAAAAATCGGTTAGATCATTGACCTAGTCGAGATAGTGGGTTAGTGGATCAGTAGTTCAACCGGTAGATCAGTAATTGATCAGGTTTGTCTCGGTCTATATTAAAAAATATTCATTTATATTATATATAAGTATATAAATAATATTAATTGATTAATAAAAGTATACTAAAAAATTCAAAATAACAATTGAAGTATTAAAATTGATAACATGAGTACAGTGTATTAATAGAAAAGAAAGTGTAAACAATAACTACTTAAATTAAAACAAAAATTTAATTTTTAATAAAAAAAAATAAGATAGAAGAAGTATAATAAGTGATAAAGGGGAGTGCAGGAAGCAAAGTTGTTGTCATTACTATAAAACAGGCTTTCTACATCGGTTTTACAGCACATTCTACGTCGGTTCTCCAACCGTCTTTGTATCTAACATCGTTGAAAGGTAAAACTTTCTACGTCGGTTCTTGAATCGTCTTAAAATGTCACATTCTAAGACGTTTCTTTGCCTACAACCGTATTAGATTTCGTCTTTGAATTTTTTTTATTTTTTATTTTACAACATTCTAAGACGGTTCTTTACTCATAACTGTCTTAGAATAAGACATTCTAAGACGATTTTTCAAATAACCGTCTTAGAATGTCCTTTGTTAAATTAAAAAAAAAATAACTCTTTTAAGACGGCTACATTCTAAGACGATTTTCTAGATAACCGTCTTAGAATGTCTTTTCTAAAAATAAAAAAAAAATATCGAATTCTAAGATGATTTTCTCGACACCGCTTCTCCTATCGCGACCGCAATGGCCGCTATCCTTAAACGCTCCGCTTCAGAGGGTCGTGTAGCGGCACCTAGCCTCTCTGCTCCGATGCGCCGCGATAGCGGCCGCTCCGGCCGCTATTGATAACTATGCTCAAACCTTGCAATTTTCATAAGTTGCCTGGACAATCTCTTTGTTTACAGCCTTCGAATTAACTTTATCCAGGAATTTCAGGTACAAGTCATGGAAATTTGGCTCAATGCTCGAAAGATGTATCAATTGGTATAAGTGGAAGAAAATGGAGGTATCAATTTGATAGGGATAAATATAGCAGCTGTGTTGGGATAAATATAGCAGCTGTGTTGTAGGATATAGAGGGAATTGGAAAAAAAAACAATTTATTATATACAAATGAAAACCTAGTAAAACAAAAGCTTCCTCCCTCTTCAATTCCCCAAGCAACTCACTTCAAATCCCAGTTTTAATGACTTCCTATTCTCTCTCAACTTCTAACATTCAGTTCTTTCTTAAAATTCACTCTAGAGAGAGAAAATGGCAAAATATTAACATGCAGAATTGTTGTCTAAATTCAGAAAAATTAAAATAAAATGACACTTCGAAGAATAAAATCAGAATTTATTTTTACCATGAATAAACTCTAAACATGCAGCAATAATATTGCATCCTTCAACATTTAATGGGGTAAGCTTCTCCAAACCTGTAAAACAGAAAGGAATACCCAGGTAATGTATACTTGAAATGGTTTTAATGAATTAATTTGGAAATGATTTTAAGAAAAACCATTATGGTGATTGTAATGAATTAATTTGGAAATGATTTTGATTTGAAGTATTGGCTCACAAGCTCGGTAAAATAGGATGAACCTATTGATCCTGTCATTCCTATGAAAAGATATTCAAACTACTGCAGCTATAAAAAGCATACTTGAAACAATTATTGGACAGCTCATAATGGATATTCAATATAGCATGCTGAATTATTGCAATGAGGGCTATAACTACCTTATAGTATCAATGATTTATTTTTCTACTATGTTGATTTTATACTCTTTCCCCTGAATAGTTTTAGTCTTAATTTCTTGGCTATTCCATACTACAACTCAAGATTAATAACAAATTAATGTCATGGAAAAGTAAACAGTATTTGAATTTGAATAGAAAAATGTCACATACTTCAACCTATGTAATAAAAACAAAGTATTTGCAGTTCGTTTTGGATTGAAACATTTAACATCAATTGACCATAATTGCTTGTATGGACCAATATCCCTCTTCCCAAATTCCAAACAGATGCCATATGGACCCCCAAAATCTGTTCCTTCATCACGGTTTTGAGGTTTTAGATCCCACACAGGTGGCATGTCACATGTAGAACCTGGATTCTTCAAGGCACTCATTCTCGAGAATGTTTGATTCTCTTTCCCTTGTCTATCATCTGCTAGCCAAAACAATAGGCACAAACCATGAGGAAGAGATTAACTCTTTTTTTGGCACAAATTGAACTTTAAGAAATGCAGGCTCAAATCTGAAGCAGCAATTAATTAATCTGAACCAGTGAAACATAATGATAGAGTTTCTCACCAGTGAGTGTTATGGTAGGCTTAGTTGCAGATGTTGCTGTTGAATTACCAGCTGTTTGGGTAAGAGACTTCAATTTATCCAACTTGGGACTATCCATTGTTAGATTTCACTTGTTAGGAGGAGCTGAAACTGAATTTTCCAATTTCCTCATAGAAGATGACATGTAGACAGCTTCCTGGTACAATTCCTGTCTGAAATGCACAACCTGCTCTTCAAGCCTTACAATTTCCTCTTCCAAAACTGCCACTTCAGCCAGAAGGGCTGGTATATATAGTTTGCTTAATAGTTCACTATGATTCACAACCTTTATAATTACAACTTAAAAGTTGTTCTAAAGCATCATGAGCCTGAGGGCTGACAAAACACAGCTTATTGTGTCACTAAGGTAATAGTCAACAACCCAAGCAAAAGATTTATCATCTAACTCAAAACCAAAATATAAAGCTTTGATTATGTTAGAATACTATAGTATATATAATAGAATAAGTCCCACATCATGTATATTGCATCATGGTTTCTGTACAGTTTAATATAAATCACTCCTTGTGTGATCTTATAAGACACACAATTCCCCAATCTCAAGTTGGTACCAGAGCTCTTTATTCTGGGCCTTCGCTTCCGCAAAACCCTAAGCCCACTGCTTAGGTGTTATCTCCTTCCTTGCCGTGCGTCCTTCCGGCGAGCACTCATCCGCCGTGCCTCCTTTCGACGAGTTCTTGACTGTCGTGTGTCCTTTCCGGCTTGTTCCCGATCGTCTCCCACCGTTCCGGATCACCGTCTCAGCCACCAAAATTCTTTTTTCCGGCGAGTCTTCATCCGAAAACCACCCAGGAAGGATCGTCTCCGTCCGACGACCATCTCTGTCCAAGTCGCGACGTCGTCCGCTGCCGCACACGCCCACACGCGCCGCCAGTCTCCCTGTGCGTGGGCTTCACGCGCCACCTTTGACCAGCGCGTGGGACCACCTCCGACCGCCGTTCACCACCAATCCAGTGTAGAAAGATTCGCCTCTTCCTCTTCTGTCCAGATCCGAGCTTGGTTCGTGGTGGGTCTTCGTTTTTGCTACTGTTCACCCTCGGTTTGCGTGATTCTTTTCCCGATTTGTGATACCATGGGTGATTCCTCTACTGTGGTACCCAGAGGCTCTGTTGGTAGTCTGTCTGCCCCTGCTCCATTTATCATAACCTCCAAGTTGACTGGTTCTGAGAACTACACCTCATGGTCAACCTCCGTTGTCATTTGGTTTACCGGTTATAGACATGAGGATCATCTCACCACAGATTTGGGGTCTGTTCCTGCTGCTCAGCAGGCCCAATGGAAAAAGATTGATGCTCAACTTCTCACTTATTTGTGGCAGTCTATTGATCCATCACTCAGTTGCATTTTTACGGCCTATAGGACTTGTTATGAGGTATGGACAGAGGCCAAGAGCCTGTACACAAATGACATTCAACATCTTTTTGATATTGTCTCTCAGATTATTGATCTTCGAACATCTTCCTTCCCTCATATGGAGATGCGTTGGTAGAATTAAGTCTTTGTTACAGGACTTCCTCACTATGCTTCCTTATCCTAAGGACCCTGCTGAATATAGATCCCAGGTGGAGCGTTTCTTTATGGCTGTCACTCTCGCTACTCTTCCTGATGAATTAGATGGTGTTCGGGAGAATATTCTGGCTAGCACTGACAAGCCCAGCACTGACAAGCCCAGCTTGTCCCAGACCTTCCAGCGTCTTCTTACTCGTGGGGGTAAGATCGTTTCTTCTGTTGATTCAGGTATTTCTCAGACTTCTGCTGCTTTAGTTTCTCGTGCTCCTGATTCTTCCTCTGGCAATGGGCGTGATCGCGGTCATGGCCGTGGTTAAGGGGGTCAAGGACAGCGCCCTCGGTGTAACTATTGTAAGAATCTTGGCCATCTTGAAAAACGTTACACCAAGTATCCTCATTTCCGACCATCATCCACCGCTAATCTTGCTCAGGCTGACATTCCACCAGCATCGGCCTCTTCTGATGAGGTTACTCTTTCTACTGCCGATTATGAGACTCTCCAAGCTCTCTTCCGGAAGATGCATCCTTCATCCTCTGTTCCTCGTACTGGCCCAACCTTGGATCCTGGGAATCATGTTGCTTGTCTTTCACAATCTTCACTTGGACCTTGGATTATTGACTCTGAGGCCACTAATCACCTGTGTGGTAATAGAGATCTTTTTTCTTCTTTTACTCTTTCTCTTAACTTACCTTTTATTACTCTTGCTGATGGCACCAAGGCCATGGTTCGTGGTATTGGCCAAGCACATCTCACTCCTTCCTTTACCTTGACTTCTGTTTATTTTATCCCTGGCATCCCATTTAATTTGATATCTGTTAGCCAACTAATCCGTTCACTTTCTTGCCTTGTTACTTTCACTAAAAAGTCCGTGTCTATGCAGGATCTGAGTACGGGGAGGACGATTGGCATGAGACATGAGTCACGAGGTCTCTATTACTTGGCTGAGTCACGATCTCCTGTTGCTTGTTCTCTCTCAGAGTCACCAGAGCTACTCCATAGTCGCATGGGTCATCCGAGTCTTTCCAAGCTTCAACGCATGGTTCCTTTTCTTTCCAGTCTTCAGTCCTTAGATTGTCAGTCCTGTCAGCAAGGGAAGCACACTCGCTCCTCCTTTGCAAATCGAGTCAATAAACAAGTTGATGCTCGTTTTGCTCTTGTCCATTCAGATATTTGGGGTCCGAGTCGAACAGTGTCTGTTCTTGGTTTTCAATATTTTGTTACCTTTATTGATGATTTTTCCCGTTGTACTTGGGTTTATTTAATGAAAAGTCGTTCTGATTTATTTTCCATTTATCAAAAGTTTTGTGCTGAAATCCTTACTCAGTTTCATACTCCTATTCGCATTTTGCGTAGTGATAATGCTAAAGAATATGTCTCTCACACTTTTTCTAAGTTTTTGGCCAAACAGGGAACTATCCACCAAACTACCTATCCACATACTCCACAACAAAATGGAGTTGCTGAGCGTAAAAATCGTCATTTAATTGAAACCACTCGTACTCTTCTTTTGCATATGAATGTCCCTCTTTGATTTTGGGCTGATGCAGTTATTATCTCTTGCTTCTACATCAATCGTATGCCCTCTTCCGTTCTTAATAATGCAGTTCCTTACAGTCTTTTGTTCCCTGATAGTCCTTTGTATCCTTTGCCTTTGCATGTTTTTGGGAGTACTTGTTTTGTTCATGACCCTACTCCTGATAGAGATAAATTAACATCTAAGGCTTTCAAGTGTGTCTTCCTTGGCTACCCCCGTTTTCAGAAGGGTTATCGTTGTTACTCTCCTGATCTTCGTCGTTTCATTGTGTCTGCTGATGTTACTTTTCAGGATCAACAACCTTTCTATTGTACTTCTCCTTCCGTGTCACAGGTTTCTCACATTCTTACTTTACCTTTTCTTGACGCTTCTATTCCAGTTACATATGGCAATCCAGTTGAGGAACCTTCTCCTGTCCATGCTTCTCCGGCTCGTGCTCGTTCCCTACAAGTTTATCAGCGTCGTCCCCAGCCAGCTTTGGATGTTGCACCCCCTTCTGACTCACGGCCTTTGCCACTTGCCTCGCCTCCTTTGGATCCTGCCTCGGACGCTACTCCTATTGCCTCACGCATAGGTACTCGTTCTACCTGTAATCCTCATCCTTTATATGCCTTTTTGGGTTACACCAAATTTTTTTCCACATTATACCTTTGTTTCGAGTCTTTCTTCTGTTTCTATTCCCAAAACTACAGGTGAGGCTCTCGCCCATCTAGGTTGGCGCCAGGCTATGCTAGATGAAATGGGTGCACTTCATTCTACTGGTACGTGGGAGCTTGTTCCTGCTCCTCCTGGAAAATCTTTAGTTGGTTGTCGTTGGGTATTTACTGTCAAGGTTGGTCCTGATGGCCCTGATGGCCATGTTGACCATCTCAAGGCTCGCTTGGTTGCCAAGGGTTTTATTCAGATCTTCGACCTTGATTATAGTGACACCTTCTCTCCTGTCGCTAAAATGGCATCTGTTCGTCTGTTTCTTGCCCTTGCTGGTATTCGTCACTGACCACTCCTTCAACTTGATTTTAAGAATGCCTTTCTCCATGGTGACTTACAGGAAGAAATCTACATGGAGCAACCGCCTGGATTTGTTGCTCAAGGGGGGTCTGGGTTCGTGTGTAAGCTTCGTAAGTCCTTGTATGGCCTCAAGCAGTCTCCTCGAGCATGGTTTAGTTGTTTCACTTCTGCTGTTCAGGCTTTTGGGTTGGTTCGTAGTGAAGTGGATCATTCAGTCTTTCATAGACACACATCTTCTGATAAGTGTATCTATCGTTTGGTATATGTTGATGACATCATTATTACTGGTAGTGATCAACTTGGAATTGACCAGTTGAAGCAATACTTGTTTAGTCAATTTCAGACAAAAGATCTTGGTAAGCTTCATTACTTCTTGGGTATTGAAGTGGCACAGTCTAGACAGGGCATTTCCATCTGTCAAAGGAAATATGCTTTAGACATCTTAGAGGAGACTGGTATGTTGGGGTGTAAACCAGTTGATACACCCATGGATCCTAATATCAAGTTATTGCCTGAACAGGGGGAGCCATTATCTGATCCTGGTCCTTATCGAAGGTTAGTTGGGAGCTAAATTACCTCACTGTGACTAGGCCAGATATCTCGTTTGTTGTTGGTGTGGCTAGTCAGTTCCTTGATTCCCCATGTGATTCTCATTGGGATGCAGCTATTCGTATCCTCCGGTATATCAAAAGAGCACCAGGAAGAGGTTTACTATATTCGAATCAGGGACACAAAGAGATTTGTGGTTATTCTGATGCTGATTGGACAGGGTCACCCTCAGACAGACGATCTACTTCAGGTTATTGCATCTTCTTTGGTGGGAACCTAATCTCTTGGAAGAGTAAGCAACAAACTGTTGTAGCTCGATCTAGTGCAGAGGCTGAGTATCGTGCAATGGGTGTCGCTGCCTGTGAGCTCATCTGGTTAAAGCAGTTGATTAAGGAACTTCATCTTTGTGCACAACGACAGCCCATGACTCTTATTTGTGACAATCAAGTCGCTCTACATATATCCTCTAATCCTGTTTTTCATGAGAGGACTAAACATATAGAAATCGGTTGTCACTTCATTCGAGAAAAGATTCAATCAGGGGAAATTCAAACAGCATTCGTCAACTCCAACGATCAACTCGCAGATATCTTCACCAAAGCTCTTAGGAGTCCTCGGGTTGAATATATATGTAACAAGCTGTGTGCTCACAATATATACGCACCAGCTTGAGGGGGAGTGTTAGAATACTATAGTATATATAATAGAATAAGTCCCACATCATGTATATTGCATCATGGTTTCTGTACAGTTTAATATAAATCACTCTCTGTGTGATCTTATAAGACACAATTCTCCAATCTCAAGTGATTACATTGCTTTTCTCTTAAAATAAATAATGTTGTGTTAACCAGCAAGCCAGCTATAAAATAAATAATGTCATATAAATAATGTCATATCAACTTTTGAGTTTTGACACCATTCTCTTGCCTAGATGAGAACTCAGACAAATGCATATTTTGATTTAAGAAAGTATCATATCTAAGTTCTTTCCGTTACTCACTCATTCCTCTCCCCTATCAATTTACACAAACATATTCCTAAAAACAAATTTTGGTATTCAATTTCTTTGGACAAAATAGTAACATTAAACCTTAAAAAAAGACTTGAAGTGAAGAAATGAAGAATATTATATGCGAGTACTGAGTAGAGTTTACAACCACTTCAAGATTGGGAGAAGCTGTCCCATATGCTTGGCTTCCTTCCATCTTCATTTGCTGCACCTCCAACCTTTCAGAACACCCCTATTACAAATTTATAATGCATAGGTTCAGTTCAATACATATGCAGCAACATAATCAAAAGACTAGGACAATGAACAGAATTATACTAGTGAAAAGGAAGAAACTACAAGAACATATATAATAGTAGAAATTGAGAAAGAGAGAGATGACCTGGTAAGCTGAAGTTGATACACCAAACACAACCAGGAGGGAAATCATCTCTGCTCAAACCATGAGCACCAGGGTACACTACCAACAACACTACCAATTTACAGTGAATTCTTTATGAATATTGTTACTGCTACACTTGTAATGCCTCAACTTACAATCTTGTTATTATTGATTTGTAATGAAAAATTCTTTTCAACTTGCTTAAAAACACTAAACCAACGTAACTAATAACTGATATCAAAAAGATTTTCATCACTAATTGATAATTATAAATCTGATATATAATAAAATACAGATTGAAATCAATTTTATTGCATAGTACAAATAACTAAAACATTTTGTCATAACAGAACATCTTCAACTAAACACCTTCAACAAAATTCTCTTTCCAGTGGTCAGCTTGCTAATCTTTCTTTACTGTTCATCTGCTCGCCCAAATAAAATTGAGATCATAGCAGGTATCAACCACAGACACAAAATACAGGGTAAGCTTATGATAAACATAATTTAAGCAACAGATTATATTCAAGATGCAGATATTCATAACAACATCCTTAAAATTGCAGTTCTAATTTTTATATGATGCATGATTCTCTTAGACTCTTATCATGTGGTACCAACTGTCAAGATAACCCCATCCCAGTGGCACAGAACTGATCCGACCAGTCAGGGTCCCCCGTGTTGCACAGGTTCTCACCCACACTTCATGTGATCATCATGGGTGGCGTGATTCCCCACCACAAGAGTCACCCCCAGCTCAGACTCTTCTTATCCGAACGCACGAACTCAGTTCCTGTAGCTATCTGACACGCCTCCTCTCTGAGGCACACCTCCACTCTGAGGCAACTTTTATGAGACACATGAAACTGATTCACTTATGCATAACTCATTCATTTTTATCAACTCATTTATTTTCAACATCAGTCTTCAATCATTGTCTCACATACTTTACTCAGAAATTCAACATAAATCAAGTACAGAATTCAGCTTGTTACTCATGTACAGAAACTCAACATATCATTCATGTACAGAGATTCATAAAAACACTCAACAAACATAAAACTTCATTCAGGCACTCAATCATATAACTATAACTTAAATCCCACAATTACTCAAATACAAGTTCTTCTTCACAGAATTTCAAACATTTATTCAAACACAAGTAACACTTAAACTATCTTTATCATAAAACTTCCCTATACATACCTTATAATCTCTTACTAAGCTTGTCTATCTCTTCCTAAAGGTGCTACACGTGATTCTTCAAAGGAAGTGGGGTCTTCTTCTTACTTGATTTATGCTTTGAAAAGGAAATGATGAAAGTGAAATGAAAGAGATGGGAAGAAGAGATTCACGTGAGTTGTTGTAGAAATGGAGTCTTGAAAGTGATTTCCATTTAAGGCCCTCCTCCCTTTATATAGGGTTTCAAAAATAATAAAATATTTAAAGACATAATTGCCCTTTCTAGCTAATTACTCTCATCTAGTTCCATTATAACTTAGTTTCTTCTCATTTCATTACATCTTAACTAAACTCATAATTACTCTTGTAAATATTTTTTCACTTTATACAAAAATCTCCTAAGTCATGATGTCTTTCTTCCAAGTGTCTTCTACTTGTCCTTATATCATGTATGTAAGTCATAAAATATCCTCCCTTCCTACTCCCTCTTTCACGTGATTATCAAGGGAAGAGGAGAAGATTTTTCTTCCTTATATGCCACCTTGTGTAATTATCTTTCAACTTTCAAGGCATGATGGCTTCTTATCCCTTCATTCATGATGACTTACAAGTGGATAGACATTTCTTAAGCTTTCATGATGGCACCTTATCACTTTAATTCATGAATCTTAAGATATTTTTTACTTATCATAACTTATCAATTTTTAAATATGACAAACCACCTTATTCCCCTTTTTCCTCTACTTCACGTGAATACCATAGCCAAGGGAAATATTTTTATCTTCCCTTCCTCCTTCTATACCATGTTATTTCCTTTAAAGAGGAGAAAATTGTGTGATTTTCCTTGTGTACATGTGTCACCTTTTATGAAGAAGAAGAATTCAATTTCAAGATAACTTCACACATGGCATTTACTAGAAAGAAGTAAAGTTTGATTCGAACTCTTCTACCTAAGGATAATATTAAAAAATAGAAATATAGAGATTTCCAGTAGCTGACTTCAATTACAATACAAATAACTCACAAACGGTCGATACAGAGTGCTGCACAGACCTTACATACAAGACTACTCTTATCTTTATTCTGATTGGTCCGTTCTACTTTTGACCATCAAACTTACTAAACCATTTTATTAAATAAGCATGTACATCCTACAATTAAGAGAAAATTGCATAGATTCTATTTATCATTTTTCTATATTTTTCTGCTGCTTGAATTCTCTTAAAATAAAGTTTCAAAGTTATTACCTTATAAATTTCATAGAAATTCTATTCTGAGGTTTTCTGTCAAAGTATTTTGGTAATTTGTCATTCAAGGGTATTTTGTAATTTCATCAAGTTTTCACAAAATATCTAAGGGTGTCTTGGTAATTCTAGCCTCAAGGGTACTATGGTAATTTGTCATTCACCATAGGGGAATGATTGTAATTTCCAAAATATCCAATGGTATTTGTGTAATTTTCTCCTTAAGGGCATTTCTGTAATTTCTGCTTCAAGGGAAGGGTGATATGGTCATTTCTCTTCAACTATTTTTGTAATGTCTCTAATTAATATTTCACAAAAATACTTTAACTATAAACCAATCAAATCTCACATAACCTAACATTCACATCAATAATTGCACAAGAATAACTCATACAACATACATTTGCAGTTATTGAAATGTCAGGGTGTTACAACACTCATTATATAGCCCCATGAAGTAAGATCATACCATATATAAATCATGTTTTCTTTCACTGGACAAATAAATTCTTGGTGTTAGAGATGTAAATCATTCATGAGCCCATAACCCCTATTATTCTACACTCTTGCAATTATACTAGGATAAAAATTGTTGAGATAGAAAGGTGTAAAAACACAACTGTTAAATATCTTTAGCATGCCATGAAATTATATAGGCAATCATTCAATTATAGAAATAAGGAATTAAAAAAAATTCCCAAATCAACAATGATGATACAACACTAACAACATTGAGCTTGCTTATACTTACTTGCACTAGGTTCAGCTCCTGTTCTTTTTACAAGAATAGAAAAGACATATTAGTGCAAGTATGATCTAAGGAAGTTGCATTAGACACTTGCATCAATAGATTAAACCATAGATCCAAAACCTGCAGCAATCTTTGGTTCTTCACCAGCCTTCCATGACTTCTGACTCTATGCCAACTTTTCAAGCTCCAGCCACCTCTTTAGATGCTCTAGAAGTTTTCCACCCAAGGTAACATTAAACCAATTGGATAAAAGTTCGAGCAGGCGGGCTAGACCAAGCAGAAGAGGCATACTGAGATTTTTGTGTGTGCCAAATTGACCAATATAGGTCTAAGGCTGCTTTGTAGAAGTTCTTTGGGCATCCTTTGATTAATAACCTAGGTGGCAGGGTAATGAAGTTAAAAAGTAATTACATGTCTATTTAAAGCATGCATGTAATTAAGTACATTCACGGTAAATGGAATTTTGCTATACCTCTGCAATGATAATTTGGTTTCGTCATAATTGGCTTACAAAACCTATCATGGAACAATGAGCAAGGTTAAGAAACACAAGCTACAAAAAGTGTGACCTAAAATCCAAAGAACAAAAGCAAAATACTTGTCCACAACTTCAACTTTCTTTCTTATATCAGCTGACAAAAGTGCATGGGTGGCATATTTTGGAAGCAAGTCCTGATGTTGTTTTTTTCCCTGAGCCAGTTCTCAGCTTCCAAACATTCATTTAAGACCTAAAAACAAATAAAAAGGAAAATAATCTCAGCTAAATGGCAACCAGGAAAAAAAAGTGGTACATAATCAGAGCAGCAACCAATTAGCTTTTGTTTCTCATTGATGTCAATGTGATCGAATAAACTTCATTTTAGATTTTGTTTCTCATATAGATTTTTAATGCAATTACCTTTTGTATATAATAGGATAAAACTACCACAAGACTAGGGAAAGCAAATTAGCATACCGGAAGACCAAATGCCATGGGTTCTATAGTCACCCGTCCAAATGTTTCTCCCAATTCCTGTTCACCATTTTGCAAAAAAAAAAAAAAAAAATTGCTACAGTGTATTTATTTTTTCAAGCAATGTATGAATAATAATGCTAGCAGAGTAATGGATGCAGCAAATGTAATACTTATACTATATAACGGCAAGAAGAATAATAACAATGCCTTATTCCACTAGGTGAGAGCTAAGCTGATAGACTCAATGAGTTCTGAATTCACAATTCATATATTCTATGACATGATAAAATAATTTAAACATGGCTTTACCGGAGAGTTTACGACATAAACATCAGCTGCAAAGTAAAGTGAGGCAACACACGTTGTGGCTGAGATCCACAAAACTGACATTGACATAAACCCTGCTCAAGTGCTTTTCCAGCTGTGCACCCAAACTCGTGAGATCAATTTTATCAGCTCTGAATATCATATCCTAACTGCTCATGTTTCCACCACCCTTCATCTTTGAATTCAGAGCCCCTTTTGCTTCCAGCTTTGGTGTCCTAACACCCTCGCCTTCTGAATCCATCTTCACCACTCACAACTTCAATTTGTACAACCCCAACGATGTCAAAATAATTCAAAAATTATAATTCTAATTAGTAAAAAAAGGTTTGAAATTTAATCAACTTTGAAACTGATAGGAGCACCCTCAAAAGAACATGCCTTTTCTCTATAATATTATATCATGCCTACGAAATTGATTTTCCGTGATTCAAACCCAAAATTTTCTCTCGCCAAATATTTGTTTTATTGACTATGTTCCCTTGAGAAAATAGTACCGAAATAAAGAAAAGTATAGCAATCAGAAAATGAGCCAATTCACACTATTCAACAATCAAGACCAACAAACCAGAAAAAAATCAATTTTTTTATGGTGAAAAACAAAAAAGAGAGATATTTAGGGAAAACCACAAACCTTGATAGCAGCAACCACGAAACGGCCAGCTGAAGCATCAAACGAAACAAGAAAAAACAAATTAAGAATTACGCTAAATTAGAGAAAAGAAACACGGCAAAATTGACCATTTTTTGTATGGCCCCCAAAAAACCAAAACAACAAGGAGTCAGTGTGTGAATGTGTGGATACATTTTTAGCTTTTCTAGGAATCGAAGGCTTTTGGCTTTTCATGCAATGAGCATTGTGAAGGTTGTCATCACCAACTCTGGGATCCCTCTATTCTTTCCTCTTCTTTCTCTACACAACCTTTTGCCTTCTCACGGCTTCCATTTTCTTGATCTGGATGTCAGACCAGGTGTCCATGGTGTCTGATCTGACGAAGGAAATGTGGCTGCGGAGGCCATGGTGCTTGCTGGAGCACCATGACTTTCTCTAATTTTAAGTCATTATATCAATCTCATAATTTAGATCTTGTCGTGTTTTAAATTTGAGAAAAGAAATCCACCCATATATCTACTTCACACTCCTTTTCAATTCGTTGATAAAAGATTTCCCCCCATTTTGTGAAGGCAAAGATCATTCACAGCCTATGGAAAAGAATTGAATTACCATAAAACTCTAATGAGCTAATGTGTGACATGTATTCACAGGGCTAAATTAAACCCATTACTTAATAAAATAAAAAGGTTTTCCATAATAAAATAAAACAAAACTGTTGGGCTAAATTTTGTTTTTGTATTTAACAGTTTTTAACCACTTTTTCATAATAGATAATTCACTAAGAGAAGCCAAGCCATACAATAAGCCAGCCTCTAGAAAAAGAAAAAGAAAAAATACCAAAGGTCATTCAAGAGACCTGAACCCACCCACCCCTCCAATAAATGTATCAAGTGAAAATTGCTTGTTTCCATTTATGCAAAATATATAACAGAATATATAGAGGATATCTCACATTTTACATATTATGGCAACCACATTAGCAATGTACTCTACAAATTTATTCAAAACAAACTTATAAATAATTTTTAGAGAGAAATACAAACAGGCAAGATCTTGGTTGTAAAGTCTAGTCCATTCCCAATAGAAGAAGAAAGAACCATGCGGGGGGTGGAGAAATCAATAGCCCCAAAGTCTAGCTCCAAAGCATTTTCATCATTTGCCCTGCACATTCAAGTCTGTTCAGCATTTGCACTAACCATTGGCATAACATAGACAGTGAAACAGTAGCGAGACTAAAATAATATGCTTCACATTTCTAAAATACAACATAGATGGTAAAACAGATGTTTAAATTAGTTTTCATAGAGAAAAAGTTATTAATGTCATTGCTGAGATTCCTTTTCTGCCATTCTTCTGAAGTTGTCATTGAATTTCCTTTCAGCTGTCAAATATCATTGACATTGTAAACTTAAGTGAGATGTAGAGAAAGAATAGAAACAAATATGTCAATGCCCCTCCAAGATGTGTAATTTGGTTCAAGATGTAGAACCACCATGATAAAGGTATCGATTCCAAACAAACTGACCAATGGTACAATTTCATTTCATAAATATACAATTCAGACTTTTGCATATCAAATACTGAAGAGGACTCAAGATAATTAATTTGAAGTGGTATTAAATAATCACTTCCTGACTTAATTAACCACTTGAGTATTCATTTTTAAACTGAAAGCAATTTATAGGACCAATAATCCCTTGATTGTAATTTTCCCAGCAAAATAATATACAGAAAAGAGAAATATCTTACAGGCTTGATTGTATCAATTGCTACACCTTGAGAGAAATCTTCAATATCTTGATCTGTAAATTTAACAGTTTCAGACTCATATGTTAATGTCTGTCTAACAATAGTTGAACCATAAGTGTCTTTCATGCAGTTGTCTAGGTTATCATCATCCTTAATATCTTTGACTTGGTAAACTCTGGGTTTGCTCAAGCTACCAAACATAGAATCATACAGTTTCTTGCTAACCATTGGCTGTGGTGAGAGTGAGTCAATGGAGCTAGCAGACTCAAAAGAATAACCAAGTGAACTTCCCTCTTGACTTCCCATTACAGAAGCTGATGGAATGCCAATTGAAGGAATGGGCGGAGATTCTACTCCTTCAGTGAGCCAATCTTTGTAGTATACAGCAAACATATGAGTTCCAGAATCCAAATGTTTATTATACACTTTTAGAAGAAGCTTTAGCTTTCTTGTTTTGCTTGGTGCATCTACTAGAAATTCTGCTTCCTTGCTGTACCATGCCGTCAAATGAGAAAATTGTGGAGAAAATATATGCTCCCACAGTTCAGGCAACAATACTGTCCGTGCCTGAAAAGGTGAATCACAAAACATTTGCAAGAGATGTGAATGAGCAGAGAAAGTCAATACAAGCTTTTGAGTGCAATCTATAAAGCAAATAGACAACTAGAGGCTTTGTAGATGTTAAGCATTGCAGAACTAGAAACAACTTATATGGAAATTGTTTAACCCTATTATCTTTTCAATTACAGAACTAGAAACAACTTGTACATAAGCACTTACATGATAAGCACTTCAATAAGTACTTAATCTTTTTTTTGCAGGCTTCAATAACTACTTAAATAACTTGTTTACCCAAACAAACCCTAAGAAGTAATTTAGTCATGGCATCTTACTCAAGCTGAGATAATGATTTATCTACATGTCTGCTTGCCCTTACACATTGGCTACCTCCATCATCAACTTCATCCCTATCCAGTCCAGCAAGATCAATAAGGCTGATTCGGCTAGTCTTTGAGGTACTTAAACCTTTTGTGGTTCCTTGCAACATCAGTTTACGAAAATCAAGTTTAGCAACAGAACTAACAAAGAAAATTAACAATATAAACCTGCCTTCAATCTTAGGAAAACAACAGTTTCCAACACAACTGCTGGTAATGTTGGGTAGAATCACAAAATATGACAGTACCTTACACAAAGACTCAACGACAAATGTGAAAATTATATGTGATCTTGAGCTATTAGAATTTAAGCTCATTGCACCATTTTTTCTCCTTGAAAGGCCCTGCAGCATACATAAAAAACTCAACTAAGCTGATAAGATTAGAAATGAACACCAGTCATTAATGGACAAGTGCATACAATTGCTTGACCAAAAATATTAGCTAACAAAAAAATGATTTCAGTTTCACATAAATTGCATTATAAATCTCTGGCTTCAACAAAATATATGCTTTGATGGTTCCCTACCTTAATCAGAATTTGTGCCACATCATCATAGTTAGTGATGTATTCCTCAATCAGATTCTCAATATATGGTGCATTTCTGGAATCATCCTTCATCTACAATCATTTAGACCAAGTCATAATTGTAATTAATAAGCATGAAGCAACCAGAAACAGAAGATAGCATAGAGGATAGCATCATATGCCTACCTCAAGGTTCTCCAGGATAGGATTGAGTAAATTCCCAATTCGCTCATTGTATATCTGTTTTAAAACACAGAACGAAAGTTAAAGGAAGAAACTCATTAGCAGCATTAAGCAACAAGCTCATTGCTATTTCAGGAAGCTTTATAAAGAAATTCAAGTTCAAATTTACCTCAAGAAATGAACAACGACATTGATAGTTGAACTGTTTCTGATCTGACACTAGCCTCTCCTGATATTGTAATTCAAACTCAATCATTCAAAATTAAAAAAAAAAAAAAAAAACATATATGCAAAATTACTAGAATTAGTAATTAAAGTTGGAAACGGAACATACTCTCTCAAGCTCAGAAAATAACATTCTGAAGATCCGAGGAACAATTCCCTGTTGACTAGATCGCGAGGACTCACCAGCCATGGCACTTGGGGGACCCCACATTGTATAAGTCTTTACACTTCCAGACTAGAAAGGAAGTACAACACAAGTGAAAAGGGAAAATAACCCTCAATATTCCATCAAAAGTGCTACACATATTGTCACTAAGAAGATAAAAAATATAGTGAGCATCAAAATGTAGTAATGTACCTAGCCATATGACAGAATTGTAGTGTTGTAACCAGCTAAAGCATTTCTAACCAAGGGAACACCCACTGACTGAAAAACATCCTCCTGAACATACAACAACTCACAAATCATATTCATGATACGTAAACCAAGCAAAAAAGTACAACATTGAATCAAAGAAGGTAAAGTCCTCATTCCCTCATTATAGCAGTTAACTAATGTAATTTCAAATTACCCTTTTTCTTACATCAAGCAAAATAGTTGAAGACTCAAAACACAAATCACAATCACTCAGTGAAGTGAATTAAAGTGAAGTTCATACCTGATTGGAGTTGGCATCAAAACTTCATCAAACGTGAACTTTCTGTCCCCAACACACAAGGCATCTGAAGAAACCTTCTTAATTTGTGAATCTCCCTCTTTCCCATTACTATTTTGAGGCCTAATTCTCACCACAACCTGCTCCAAAACAACAAAACATATCATAAGCCTAAAAAAACTTTTTTTTACACCCTCGTTTCTGGGGTTTCAGATTACAGCTTGAATATTGAAATGCGACCCAAAAGAAAGCAAATTGTGAACTTACCTTCACATGTGAGTCACTGTGAGAAAATGAGTCGTTGGGCTTTGATTGGTGGTGAATATTGAGGGGAATGTTAGGATGGGTAGTAGGGGGAGTGTTTTCAGCGTCAGACTTTGGGGGTTTAGGGTTTGAAGAAGAAGAAGAAGAAGAAGAGGTGGGTTTGCGATTTTTACCTTCTCCAAAACCAATATTGGCCTATCGCATGCACCATAATACAACACAGAGTCATCGCCGCTAAGCACCAACGCGTTAATCCCAGAGTTGTGTTTCTCAAACGTTTCCACTAGTGAATGTTTCTTCTCCCCTTCGAGTTTTTTCCAAACCCTATTTCTCTTGCTGACAGCGCCACGGTAGTAGGCGGAGGTGATGGTGCGGAATCGCTCTTGGCCGGCGGTGTCCCAAATCTGAGCCTTGACTTCCTTGGAGTCGATTTCCAAGCAGCGGGACAACAGCTTTAATTTCCCCACCGCGGAGTCTCCGATTATCACGATCTTGAAGAGGTACTCTTCTCCTCCCTCGTCCTCCGAACCAGACTATTGTGATGGTGGTAGGTGGTGATGGTAGGCAAGTGTGAGAGAGGGGGAAGGAGTGGCAAGTGAGGGTCGTTGCTGAGAGCCCTAGCTTTTTTTGCTTCTAAAATTTGTAGAATATAATTAAGAATGAATGGCAACCACGACGGTTTTACAATAAAATCGTATTTGAACTCAGCTTTCTAATCACCTTCTAAGACGGTTATTATAAAACCGTCGTTGTACATATCTCATTATTTACAAAATTGTCACGCCTCACATTCTAAGACGATTTTTTTCTAGGAACCGTCTTAAAACATGCATCGTAAAAGACCCATCTTGTAGTAGTGTATGGATCTGGGCCCAAATGCAAAAAACCCTATTCCCATGTATATAAAAACGTCTATGCTGCGCAATTTATTCTTTCCATTCTGCCTAGCGCCACTGCACTTTTTTGTTTTCTTCTTTGGCAGTTGTGATGCACTTTCTTCTTCTTCTATGCTTCTTCTCTCTACGTTTTCTTCTTTTCATCTTTGGCTACTATCTTCTTTTATGCTTCTTTTCATCTTTCAACAGATGCGGTTGGATTTCTATTCGACCTCTTCTCTCTGGTTTCCAGTTCCGCCTCATTCATGGTGTGCGTGAAGGCACGACGGCTGTGGAGGAAAGGCGAGATGACGACAACGTTCCACTGGTTTGAGTTCCAAAAATCGGCCGGGTCACCGGGTCTGCACAAAACCGTCCGGATTTCACCAGGCAAAGTCAAGCCAGATGCATGCCGGTCCAATCCCCAACCCTACCCGATGGTTGCACTGATTCCCGGTCTGACCGGTCCGAACCAGTATTCACAACCCTGTTGTTAGCTCAACTGTCTACAGGTGAATTTCGAGAACACCAATCTCCAACTAATTTCCCAACCCCTTTTCCCTTTCTTTTTCTTCTATTTATAATATCCCCTCTCAAGTAACTAACTATCAGTTACTAAACTAACTGCCAGCTACCCACTAACAGTTACAGACCCGTTAACAGAACCACTAATTGCCTTTTCTTCTATTATACACCTGACCCCATCTATTATTAAATTTATCAATACCGTCCCCTTCAAGATGGACCTTGTCCCCAAGGTCCAATTGATGAAAAACAGTTCTGATTTTGTCTAGACTCTCCCAGCTATCTTCATGATATGGAAGTCCTTTCCATTTAATAAGCATTTCTTGCTGCCCCCCCCCCCCTCTGTAATCCTTGTTTGCATAATCTTCTCAGCCTGCACTTGAAGTATCTAGAAGCTTTTTCAGGATGTCAGA
This sequence comes from Glycine tomentella, assembly GCA_007407185.1. Classification (NCBI taxonomy): domain Eukaryota; kingdom Viridiplantae; phylum Streptophyta; class Magnoliopsida; order Fabales; family Fabaceae; genus Glycine; species Glycine tomentella. The sequence goes on from PYAF01003183.1 coordinate 197,969, forward strand.
CAAAGAAAATCATACTGGTGGGCTGGGGTTTTCAGATTGGCTCTATGAGTTTTGATTCACTGGCTTGCATTGGAGGTAAATGTTAATTAGTTTAGTTTCAAAATCATTTGACACTAATGATAGAATAGTTGCTCATGCATATTTAGATTCTGTCTTTGCTATTTCATTGATTTATGTTTTCATTTTGACAATTTGTTTGGTTTATTGTGTATGCTTTTGATTGTCTTAAGCCTTTAGCACTAAATTCTCTTAGAAACTCAAAATTGAGTGTTATCATCTTCCAGGAATTATAGGATGATATATGTTGACTTGGTTATGTTGGAGGTAAGGAGTTTTGAGAAAGAAGGGTTTAGTATTGGGTGCTTGAAGTATTACACCAAGAGGCATCAGATTTGGAATGTTCAACAGTGTTACCTGCAGCTTAGGGAAAACCCTAGTAATATAGCAAGTTATTGGGTTCCAGCCCATATAACCATACAATAACCTATTGGACTTGTATGTGAACATATTATTATTTAATATATATATATATATATATATCATATATATTCAACAATCTCCTCCTATGTTCACCATACAGCACAATCCAATAAGGTAGTCAGTGTAATGTTCAAACAAACATGAATCATCCACATCCAATCCAAGACAATCAACTCGGATCCGTCAAAAAGTTTCAATAATAAAATATTAAACTCAAACAACATTTGCAATCAAACTAAGTGAATCATCATTCTCATGAAGTTGTTCTGAGATCAATATAACAATATAAATACCAAGAGTTTTAGAGAATCTAAACTCATCCAAATTCCAACATCTCAAAATTAGTTCACAACCAACATACGCATAATAGTCAAGTATAAGTAGGCCAGTAAAAATAGTCTAAGGCCTTACAAATATAAGAAATAAGCATAATAATCATAATGTTCACAAAACAGAAATAAAAAATGTAAGTCTCGGGTAAATGGACTCCAACATAATGGGCAATAGCAGGTGAATTGTCAAGTTCCCTACAACTCTAAATGATAGATTCATATATCAAGCTGGTCGTCCTCTTCAGGATCCCACTTAGTAAGCTCTCCTCCATCTTTGACATCCTTTGTAGAATGTCAAATATGAATTTCATATTATCAAGAATTCAATCATTTGAACAAACTACTAAAAATGTCTAGTTCTATTAAAAGAAAAACATATATCAATGTCATAAAGCATCATAATATCATGTTCATAAGCATCAAGCTAGTTTCATAAATTATGAACAAAACCTAAATAGTTTAAGTTATAAAGAGTCATCAATCTAAATTTATTTGCAAGAGAATAACAATTGTCTCATTTCATAGAATAAGACTAATAGTCACGTCACTTACAATAACCTAGTCTTGTAATGTCAAGTTTCAATTAGGAATAGGACCAATAAGCTTCTTATATAATCAACTATTTATATGTTTCAATTTGGAATGTCACAATTACTAATTCCTTAAAGTCAAATAATCTAACATCAAGTTTGGAATGAGATCATTTAACCAAAAGGATAGGCCAACCTGGTAGGATTGTATCATCAAGTTTGGAATGACACAAGCTTCCCAGATAGAACTTTGAATTGGATTAAAAATCATCTCATCAAGTTTGGAATGAGATAACTCACCCTTTTCAAAATAGTTAGCAACCACAATCATCGATGAAACATATAAATTATGCTTATCATTTGGCCAACAAAAGAAGATTCGATAATTCAAAACACATAATTTAAGGTAAGTAAATGATAATTAAGACTTGTCTAAATAGTCTTTAACCCCATTTCCCCCACTGTTTTGAATAATCGATCTTTAGGCAAACCTTTTGTGAGAGCATAAGCCATTTTATCCTTAGATCTCACATCAACCAAAGTGATAACTCCTTGTTCTCTCAGATAATTCAACAACGCATGTCTCAGTCTCACATGTCTTCTCTTTGAATTAAAGAGAGCATCCTTTACAACTTGGACTGCTGCTTGATTATCACAAAATAAACTTAAAGAATTAATCTTTAGTTTAGTCAAAGGATATATCCATAATCAAATTCTTTATCCACTCTACCTCTTCACCAGTTGAGGCTAAAGCAAAAAGTTCTGATTCCATTGACGACAACGCAATACAAGTCTATCTTTTGGATTTCCAAGTAACAGCAGCTCTACCCAGAGTGAATACATATCCACTGGTGGATTTACTATTTCCAATTTCTGAACACCATGAAGCATTAGAATATCCATCCACAGTTGGAGGATAACCAGAATAACATAGAGCATAATCTTTAGTACCTTTAAGGTATCTCATCATCCTATTAAGGGCATCTCAATGCTCTTTACTAGGATTACTAGTGAAACGACTCAACATGCCAACTGCAAAGGCTATGTCAGGTCTAGTACAACTCGTAGCATACATGAGACTACCTATCAATTTTGAGTACATTAACTGATCCACACTAGTCCCTTCATTAAGACTCAATCTTTTGTTATAATCATATGGTTTCTCACTCGGTTTACACTCATTGTATCCCAAGTAGAAAGTAGCTGCTCAATATAATGAGTTTAGCTAAGGGAGATAACTTGTCTTTCAAAGCTTACTTTCATATCGAGAATGGTATTAGCTATACCAAGATCTTTCATGTCAAATTCTCTAGCTAAAGTGGTTTTCACATCACTCACTATAGAATGATCGGAGCCAAGAATTAACATGTTATCAACATACAAGCATATGATGACTATCATATTTGACATGAAATGATAGTAAAGGCATTTATCTGAATAACTGGACTGAAAACCATAGCTCTTTACCACCTTGTCAAACTTAAGATGCCACATCTTAGGTGCTTGTTTAAGACCATACAAAGATTTGTTCAATTTACAAACTTTTCCTCAAGGCCTTTCATGACATACCCTTCAGGTTGTTACATGTAGATTTCTTCATTTAACTCTCCATTTAAGAAAGTTGTCTTTACATCCATTTGATGCACTGCAAAGTGTTCAATAGATGTCAAAGCAAGAAGTATTCTTATAGTTGACAGATGACATATAGGTGAATAAACGTAAAAAAAGTCTATTCCACTCTGTTGTTTAAAGCCTTTAGCTACTAAATGTGCTTTATATCTAACTATTGATCCGTCACTATTCAGTTTCTTCTTTAATACCCACTTACAGCCTATAGTCTTAGCCCATTTTGGCAAATTGACTAGCTGCCAAGATCATCTATAGTTTTTGCCCACAGTAAGGATTCCCTAGATCACATTGCTTCTTGATAGGAAAATGGATCACCCTCTATATGGTAAGTGACAAAGTCCTCACCAAGACTTTTAGAAACTTTATCTCTTGTAGATTTTCTAACTGGGATTCGTTCAATAGCCAGTTGTGTGAGATTAGTGTCGAACGGACAAGCTATAGATTCTACAGGAGATTCTGAAATCATATCTGTAGATCCAAAAACCTTCAAGTCAAGATTGCTAACAAACTTGTACTCAAAGAATTCTGCATCTCTAGATTCTATCACTGTATTAGTAGATATATCCAAAAATTTATTTGCAGCACTATCTTCTACACTACCTAGATATACACAAGTAGTTGTTCTAGGTCCCACCTTAGGCCTTTTAGGATCTTGTATCCTTACACAAGCAACACAACCCCAAGTTTTAAGGATATCATATCTACAAGAACGTTTGTGCCATATCTCATAAGGTGTCTTAGACAATTCAAAGTGCAACAACCTGTTTAAGACGTGATTAGCAGTTAAAACAGCATCTCCCCAATAGGAGGAAGACATGCCAATTGTAAGTAACATAAAATTTAGCATTTCAATTAAAGTTCTATTCTTATGCTTTGCAACACCATTTGATTAGGGTGAGTAAGGAGCAATGGTTTCAAGTATTATGCCTTTCAAAGCACAAAATTCCTTAAACCCAGTCATTGTATATTCTCCTCCTCTATCACTCCTAAACCTCTTAATTTTCAAATTAAGTTGATTTTAAACTCTAGATTTAAAAATCTTAAACTTCTCAAAAGCCTCATCTTTCGATTTCAACAAATAAACATGACAATATCTAGAGAAATCATCTATGAAAGTGATTAGGAACTTCCGACCCCCTCTGGTGACATAGTTTTAAAGTCACAAAGATCAAAATGTATAAGCTCAAGAAGTGTTGTGCTTTCAGAAACCGACTTAAAAAGTTTTCTAGTGATCTTAGTCTATGTACACATTTCACATTTGTCAAATCGAATAGAAGTATCTAATGGAATGTTGTGAGTTTTAGATAAATGTTGCATTTTCCTATAGTTCACATGTCCAAGTCTATTATGTAATAATTTTGGATCAATCAAAGTAGAACTAACATGGATTATGCTATCAATATCTAAACTCAAACTATACATGCCATTGATCATAAATGCCCAACCGAAGTAGCATGGGTTAACAGATAAAGTTACTTTACTATGCATAGTTGAAAAAGACATATCAGCTTTATCAAGTAAATGTACTACTTTAACATGTTTAAAAGTTAGTAACTTACCTGAAGAAAACACCAAATTAGCAGTTCCAGCATGAGTCACCTCTGCCTCACCACCATTACAATTTTTCACGGCATCTTTCACTTCTATGACCTTAGTGAGTAAATTCCCATCATTTGTCGCATGACATGTGGCACCACTATCCAACCACCACTCACAAGAGACACTGGCCTTTCCATTATTCATCATTCGTATGAAGGCTTGAGGCTCAGGTTCACTAATTAGCATATTAGCCTTATTATGTGGTGTGTTGTTCTTTAACATCCTTGGTCGCTTACACTCTGCTGCCCAGTGACCCCACTTTCCACAGTTATGGCACTTGCCCTTCTTCTTCTTCTTGAAGACAGTCTTTTTGACCTCTAACTTTGAAGAGGATTCACCTTTTGGTGCCTTGGACTTTTTCTGATATTTATAGTAATGTGAAACTAAGTTGGCATCTGACTTTTGTTTTCTTACTTGTTCCAAACTCTTCCTACAAATGTTTTGATCTTCAATATGAATGTACCTTTTTAATTTATCCAGCCCTATCTATTCTTTTAGTCTGTGCATGTCAGTCTTAAAAGAATTCCATTCAGCAGGTAGCTTACTCAACACAAGACCAACAAAGAGATTATCAGACAAATCAAAATTGTCCGCTTTTAGCTTGTCCCTTATGTTCTCAAGTTCAATTAATTGAGAAGTGATGCTTGAGTTCATATTGAACTTAAAGTCAAAGAATTTCTCTGCTATAAGAGTCTTAGAAAACCTCTCTTGTTTTTGAAATTGACTGTTTAAGTGATCCCATATCTCCTTTGCAGTCTTATACTCACTATAAATCATAGCTAAACGAGGATTTAAAGGGTTTAACAAGTAATTTCTACAAAAATCTTCATCTTTAATCCATTGATATTCATCCACATTTTCAACAGTAGATACAAAATCACTTAATATAGTATAGAATATATCACGTTCCTTCATGTCAGATTGAATATGAAATTTCCAACCATGAAATTCAGTGACATCAAAGGATTTCTGCTTTATGATATCATGAGAGTTATGTTTTTCCATTTTAATCAAAGTAAAAGAGCTAGAAAAAGTGCACCTTAAAATCCTCTAAATATATCAAACTTTCTAACTTTTCAAAACAACACTGTAGAGGTGAAATTTGTCAAATTTGACCCCAAAAATGAATCCGGAACGCCCAAAAACCTTAGGAACAATGATTTTTGGTTGCCGAAGACTTGTTGAAAAATCGACGGAAAAGTTCATCGGAAAGTCACTGGTTGCCGGAAAATTTCGTCGGAGAAGACGAACCAGTCGTCGAAGAGTTCGCCGGAGAAGACAAAGTTGCCGAAAAGTTTGCTGGAGAAGACGAACCAATCGTCGAAAAAGTGCAGAAACTTCCAATGGCTATAGCTCCTTTGTTTGACATTCGTTTTAAGCAAATGACCACTCAAAACGATTTTCTCGATGAGTAGAACAAAACCCACAATGTTTCAACTCGTGAAATCGGCTGAAATTTCCAGGATCTAGCCTCAAAAGTTGCGGCTGCAAAGTTTTCAATCTCAGATCCTGGTCAATCCTTCCGTTGAAACACGAAAGTGATCACACCCTTGAGTTCCTCTCGATTCGAAACAACACCTTACTCGCTCAAATCCGATACATGAAGCTAATACTTCAAGATTGTTGGAGGTAAGGAGGTTTGAGAGAGAAGGGTTTAGTGTTGGGTGCTTGAAGTATTACACCAAGAAGCATTAGATTTGGAATGCTCAACAGTGTTACCTCCAGCTTTGGGGAAATCCTAATAATATAGCAAACTATTGGGCTCCAACCCATATGGACTCATATAACCATACAATAACCTATTGGGCTTGTATATGAACATATTATTATTTAATATATATATATATATATCATATATATTCAACAGGTTTTCTATCAGCTTTAACATTCTTCCAAGATTCTAGTTCCACCAAAGTGGTAAAACAGTAATAAGGTTGTCCAAAAAGCTTATAATCAAATCTATAAAATAAGCTCTTGAAATCTTTGAATCTCTTAATATTTTGAGGCTATTGGAAGAATAAATGTGAATGGGCCTCTTTGTCAGTGTGCTTATATAAAATATTAATATTAATGGTGTAAGCAATAATCTATAGTTTCATGTTTAATAACAATCATATCAAAAACATGAAAATGATCTCGAGAATTCATGAGTTTCACATAAACATACATTTGTCCATAATTGCGGAAGATCTTTAATGATAGAATATTTTCTCAGAGTTTTGACTCTTTCAATTCTTGTATCTTCTTTGATAGGGATTAGATACAACTCTCATGGGCAGACAATGAATGTATTCAGTTTTCTAGTTTCCTAGTTATAAGAAAATCAAACCACTACGTTTAATATAACTGCAGCTATCAACAATTATCATTTTAATACGTTTAAGATAACTGCTTTATCAACACTTAACTTTTTAATACGTTTAAGATAATTGCTTTATCAACAATTATTCTTTTAAGAACTTCCTTTGTAACCAATTATCATAATGTCCTTTATTCATTTAAGCAAATAACATTTATTTAACTGAGCCACAATGATAAATCTTACATTCTCCCACTTGGCTCATGTCATAAATTTCATTTCATGATTTAATGAAAACAATTATAATGCACATTCATAGGGTTAAAATTTTCATACATTGACATTATCATAAATCATGATCAGAAATAAAACCAATAAGAGTCATGGCGGTTATATGCTATCAAATCGGCATAGTTCCTTCCATGTACCACTATATTAGCTCTTCTTCCTAATATGATACTTTAATGAATATTTACATCATAATGTCCCGCAATAATACTATTATGTATTCATTAGAGACAAATCCTGTTTTTCAAAATAATCATTCATACATGCATGTATACATAAATTTGAAAATAGGATAATTTTCAGAAACTTAAACATCATTGAATTCAGAGTGTCAATAGTCAATAATTACAATAATGATCAACATTCATTAGCTGACATAATGCTCATACTACATACATGACCAATAAATGTCTTGGGCGGTAATCCCTTCGTCAAGGGTTCAATTGACATAAAATTAGTGCTAACATGCTCTATAGACACTCTACGTTTCTGAACCTCTTCTTTAACGGTAAAGTATTTCAATTCCATATGCTTAGCACCTTTTTCGGTTTTAGAAAAAAAAGACTATTGCAGAATTATCACAATAATTTTCAGCGGCCTATCAATATTGTCGACCAATTCAAGCCCTGAAATAAAGTTCTACAGCCATTTAGCCCGGGCCATGGCTTCAAAGCATGCCACAAATTCAGGTTCCATAGTGGATGCAGTAATTACAGACTGCTTCGCATTTTTTCATGATATAGCTCCTCCAGCTAAAAAATACAGATAACCATAAGTAGATTTTCTTGTATCCACACATCCAGCAAAATCTGAGTCTGTGTATCCAATCACTTCAAGGTTACTAGACCTCCTATAAGTAAGCATGTGACCTTTAGTGCCTTGCAAATGTCTCAGAACTTTTTTTGCAGCTTTCCAATGATCCATACCAGGATTACTTTGGTATCTTCACAACATTCCAACTGCAAAGCTAATATCTGGTCTCGTACAAGTCTGAGCATACATTAGGCTCCCAACAAGTGATGCATATTGTAACACCCCGAATTTTATGATGATCTGAACATTTATTAAACATGTTTTATATATATTATTAATCAGTAGAATTTTCTGATCTTAAGAATATACAATTTTAGGAGAAATTTGATTGTTTCCCTGACAGCATCGGTACACGTATTAGTTAGAAATTTCAAACCGAAGCAGAATAAGGTGAGACACGGCTCATATGATAGAGAATAATTTGTAGAGTTAGAAAATACACAGCTGTGACAGAAAAACCTTAGAATAGAATTTCTATGAATTTTATACGGTAATAACTTTGAAATTTTATCCAGGAGAATTCAGGCAGCAGAAAAATATGGAAAAAATGATAAGTAAAATCTATGGAATTTTCTCTTAATTGTAGGATGTACAGACTTATTTAATAAAATGGTTTAGTAATTTTGATGGTCAGAAGTAGAATGGACCAATCAGAATTAAGATAGAGTAGTCTTGTACATAAAGCCTGTGTAGCACTCTGTATATACTGTTTGTGAGCTATTTGTACTGTAACTGAAGTCAGTTTCTGGAAATCTCTAGAGTTCTATTATTTAATCTTATCCTTTTGGTAGAAGAGTTCGAATTGAACTTTACTTCCTCCTATGAATGCCATGTGTGAAGACAACTTGGAATTGAATTCTTCCTCTTCATGAAAGATGACATATGGACACAAGGAGAACCACACAATTTTCTCATCTTTAAAGGAAACCAAAACATGGTGTAGAAGGAGGAAGGGAAGATAAAAATCTTCCCCTTGGCCATGGTACCCACATGAAGAGAGGAAAGGAGAGAGATAAGGTGGTTTTGTCCTATTCAAAATTGATGAGTCATGATGAGTAGAAAAATATCTTAAGATTCATGAATTAAAGTGATAAGGTGCAATCATGAAAGCTTAAGAAATATCTATCCACTTGTAAGCCACCATTAATGAAGGGATAAGAAGCCATCATAACCTTGAAAGATATTTGTACAAAATGGCATGAAAAGAAGAAAAATCTTCTCTCCTTTCCCCTTGATGGCCACCTGAGTGAGGGAGTAAGAAGAGAGGAGATTTCATGACTTAAATACATGGAGACAAGTGAAGGACACTTGGAAGAGAGTCCTCATGACTCAGGAGATTTTTGTTATAAAGCTGGAAGATATTTAGAAGAGTAATTATGAGTTTAGTTAGGATGTAATGGAATGAGATGAAACTAAGTTCTAATGGAATCAAATGAGAGTAACTAATTAGAAAGGGTAATTATGTCCTTAAATATTTTATCACTTTCCAAACCCTATATAAAGAGAGGAGGACCCTTAAAGTGGAAGTCACTTTCAAGACTCCCTTTCTCCATAAAACTCCACATGAATCTCTCTCCCTCCCATCTTTTTCATTTCATTTTCACCATTTCCTTTTCAAGGCATAAGTTAAGGGAGAAGAGGCTCCACTTCCCTTAAGGTCACATGTAGAAGGTTAGCACTTTTAGCAAAAGTTTGTCAAGCTTGTAAGGAGTTATCAGGTATGTATAGGGAAGTTTTATGATAAGGATAGTTTAAGTGTTATTTGTGTTTGAATAAGTATTTGAAGTTCTGTGAAGTATGACTTGTATCTGAGTAATTGTTGGATTTAAGTTATAGTTATATGATTGAATGCCTGAATGAAGTTTTATATTTGCTGAGTGTTCTATGAATCTCTGTAAATGATTTATGTTGAATTTATAAGTAAATTATGTGAGACAGTGATTGGAGACTGATGTTGAAAATAAATCTGAGTTTATAAAATGAATGAGATATGATAAGTGAATCAGTCTCATGTGTCTCATAGAGTTGCCTCAGAGAGGAGGTGTGCCTCAGAGAGGAGGTGTGTCAGATAGCTGCAGGAACGAAGTCCGTGCATTCAGGCAGAAGAGTCTGAACTAGAGGGTGACTCTTGCGGTGGGGAATCACACCACCCATGATGATCACATGAGTGTGGGTGAGAACCTGTGCAACTCTGGGAGACCCTGACTGATCGGAGAAGTTCTATGCCACTGGGATGGGGTTATATTGACAATTAGTACCACATGTTCATGATGTTGAGAGTTTGGGAGAATCATGCATCATATAAAATTAGAACTAAAATTTGAGGACGTTGTTATAAATAACTACACACTGAATATAATCTGTTGTTTAAATTATGTTTATCATAAACTTACCCTGTGTTTTGTGTCTGTGGTTGACACCTGCTATGACCTCGATTTCCATTCGGGTGAGCAGATGAACAGTAAAGAGAGACTGCCTAGCTGCTTACAGGAAGAAGATTTTGTTTGAAGATGTTTAATTTGAAGATGTATTCTTTTGTTACAGAATGTTTTAGTTATTTGTACTATGTAATAGAATCAATGTCAGTTTGTACTCTTATTATATGTCACTTCAGGTTTATAAATATTACTCAGTGATGAAATTTTCTTGGGGTATCGGTTATTGGCAAAATTTTGTTATATTCAACTGAGTGCTCTTAAGTAAGTTGAAAAGAATTTTCATTACAAATCAATAATAACAAGATTGTAAGTTGAGGTGTTACACATATGAAATTGCTTCCATTTCCTTTCGTTCCAATTCATTCTTAGGACATTGCATGAGACTAAACTTGTCTCCTTTCTGAATTGGTACTGGAGACGATGAGTAGTTTTGCATTCCAAATCTCTCTAACACTTTATTAATATATTGTTTTCTTAGACAAACCCAACAATCATTGTGATCTATCACGAAATATTTCTATCCCAACAACATAGGATGCCTAACCCATATCTTTCATTTCAAATTTACTAGAGAGAAACTTCTTAGTCTCATTTAAAAGACTAAGATCATTAGTTGCAAGAAAGATATCATCAACATACAAAATCAATAATATAAACTTACTCCCACTGACCTTCAGATATATACATCGATCAACGGTGTTTTCTTTAAATCTAAAGGAAACAATGATATCATTGAACTTAAGGTACCATTGTCTTGAAACTTGTTTAAGTCCGTATATTGATTTCTTAAGTTTGCACACCATGTGCTATTTTCCCTTTTCTATGAACTCCATTGGTTGGTCCATGTACACATCTTCCTCTAATTCCCATTTAGAAAGGCAGTTTTCACATCATTTGGTGTATCTCTAGATCATAATGAGCCACCAATGCCATAATGATTCTTAGAGAATTCTTTCTTGAAACTGGTGAAAAGGTTTTTTTTTTATAGTCAATGCCATCTTTTTGAGTGAACCCCTTTGCAACTAGTCTAGCCTTGTACCGTTCTAAGTTACCATGAGAGTCATGTTTGGTTTTAAAGGCCCATTTACATTCAACTCTCTTACATCCTTCTGGTAACTCAACAATGTCCCAAACCTCATTTTGTTCCATAGATTTCAACTCATCTTTCATGTCATTTAACCACTTGTCACCATCTTCACTATTCACGACTTGTGAAAACGTCACTGGATCATCTTTTATACCCAAGTCAAATTCAGACTCTTGTAGATATACCACATAATCATTAGAAATAACATATTTTCTTTCCCTTTGAGATCTTCTTAATGCTATTTGTTGTGGTTCTTCTACAATGGGTTCATTGGCAATAGTTTCATCATGAGCAATCTGATCATTCATTTGTTGTTCTTCATTATTATTAATTGGTTCAATAACATGAGGAACAACAACTTTACTAGAGCTACAAGTCAAAGGAACTTGTACTCTCACTTCTTGAATTGTCATTTTACGTGTTGTTTCACTCCCACTAACTTCACCATCTTCAATGAACCTAGGATTTCTAGTTTCTATAATCCTTGTGGTATGATTAGGACAGTAAAATCTATACCATTTTGACTTTTCTGGATAACCAATGAAATAACCACTGATTGTTCTTGTATCCAACTTCTTTTCTTGTGGGTTGTAGTATCTAATTTCTACCCGGCAACCCAAACATGCAGGTGCCTTAAGTTAGGTTTCTTTCCTGTCCATAGTTCAAAAGGAATCTTTGGAAGTGCTTTACTAGGAACCCTATTTAATACATACATGACAGTCTTTAGAACATAAGTTCACAATGAAATGGGTAAAGAAGAATTACTTAACATACTTCTAACCATGTCCAACAAGGTTCTATTACGCCTTTCTGATACACCATTCTGTTGTGGTGTACCTGACATTGTGTACTGAGCACAAATACCACACTTTTCTAAGAATTTAGCAAATGGGCCTGGATGTTGTCCACTTTCATCATACCTTCCATAATATTCACCACCCCTATCAGACTTGACAATTTTCACCTTTTTGTCTAATTGCCTTTCAACTTCATTAATGTAAATCTCTAAAGCATTTATAGCTTGAGACTTATCATGTAGCAAATAGACATAACCATAACGTGAATAATCATCAATGAAGGTGATAAAATATTTCTCTTTATTGAAAGAGTTAACATCAAAAGGACCGCAAACATCAGTGTGTATAATTTCAAGAAGCTAAGTGCTTCTTGTGGCTCCTTTCTTTGTGTGTTTTGTTTGTTTGCCTTTGATATAATTCACACAAACATTTAGATCAGTAAAATCTAAATCCGGAAGGATTTCATTCTTTACCAATCTTTCAATTCTTTCTTTGGAAATGTGTCCCAAACGTTTATGCCACAAGTAAGCGGAACATTCATTAATTAAGGTATGTTTAGTACCAACATTATGATGCAGAGTCATAAGCATTTTAGCATAAAGATTATCAATACATAATTTATATAATCCATCACATAAAGTATCATTGCCAATCAAATGATTGTGCTTGTACAAATTGAAACTAATACTACCAAATTTAAAAGAGTATCCAACTTTATCAAGTTTGGAAATAGAAACTAAATTTTGAGATATACTAGGTACATAAAGAGTTTCACATAAGTCCAAATGATGTCCATTGTCAAGGATCAAACGATAAGTCACAACAGCTTCCACTGGAACTTTTACTCTATTATTCATAAGGACAAACTTTTCATTTGGCCTTGTGGTTTGAGTCATAAGGAATCCCTTTCTTTTCAACTCCTTAATGTTTTTCATAATTAATGGAATGAATTCCCTGGTTCTTAATTCTGGTTTCCTCTTGAACTAACATATTGTGCAATTCATGCACATTCCATTTATCTTTCATGGTATTATAGTTCATTTGGAAAGGACCATACTCAGACGATAATGAGTTCAATATGAACTGCGCCAGAAAATTTTCATCCACATCCATTACCTGGTCGTAGAGCTAACAACATGGAATGCAATGCTACCTCTAGGTTGAGGTTTCAAATTTGGATGACAATTTGTCCAAATTTGTCCATGAACCTCTGAAGAAACTATTTGTCTGCTTGTCACAGACTAGCCAATGCAACCAAGGTCATGTGGTGGGACTGACTGGTTGCATATTGTGAGCTGAAGCATTCAAAAAGAGTGTCAAAGCTGTCAATGAAGTATGGAGGGATCCCTCATACCTGAAAATAATAGGAATACCCACAATAACCAAGAGGGGGGTGAATTGGTTTAAACTTAGTCTTTTAAAATTTATTTCAAATTAGAGTTCATGATCTTTATCACTTTTAAAACCAAGAAATCTTTTACTCAATCAAATTACTCAGCACAAGAAATCAATAGCTCAAAACAGAACTTGTTTGACTATGAATATGAAACTAAGAACTAATGAACAAGATGAATTATAGAGATAGAGATAAAGAAAACCAACACAAGCAATTTATACTGGTTCACTTCACAACAGAAGCTACATCCAGTTTCTTCTAATCAACACTAGATTAGAGTTCCACTATTATAACTTCCTGTTCTTACAAGCTTTACAAAAAAACCTCCCTTTATGAACACTAGATAAAGAATAAAAATCTAAAACCCTATTAGATTTCTAAAGAGCAAGAACCAGAGAACACTACTCTATTCTTTTCTAGAGAACCCTTCTCTAGACCAAAGCTACAAGAACCCACTTATAATAGCAACTTACAACAGAAATTCAAAAACAAAATTACAACCAAAGATTAAGGAGAGAAACAACCTGATGATCCAATGAATGTAATGCACATGAATTACCAATAAAGTTTGAATAACAATCAGAAATTCAGAACATGCTCTCCCTTAAACATGTGAAGTTTCTTGCCCAAGAATCATTCAAAGACTCATGATGATTTAGAATGAGGCAAGAAGTTAGAGAACCTAGAAAATCACTTTCAAAGACTTAGAAGGCTTGTGTATACTCAGAAAATATGAAGTGTTCAAGTTAGAAAACAAGTCAAGCCTTCAAACTATTTATAACAGAATTTTGTAACAACCTGTAATCAATTACACGTGCCAAATAATCGATTAAAACGCATATATAATCAATTAAATTACCACTTAATCGATTAAAGTGTTCAAAACAAGTTTTGGGTTTCAGCAACGAGCAAAATAATCGATTAAACTGAGCTGTAATCGATTAAGTCAGAAATGTTCAATTTCACAAAATAGCATGTGTAATCGATTACAAATATTGGTAATCGATTAAGTCAGAAAGGTAGACTTTTTCAAATGGCCTATGTAATTGATTACGGATAATGGTAATCGATTATCACAGCAAGGCACAAAATATGTTTTCCACTATGTAATCGATTACACTAAGTAAGTAATCAATTAAAATATTTACCAAAGTTGTTTAGTTTCAATCACAAGCCAAATAATCAATTAATCCGATAGGTAATCGATTAAAATGTGCATGGAGGCTTTTCCAGTTTGAAACAAGAACTAAATAATCGATTATCCTTCTAAGTAATCGATTAAAACGGTAAAAATGTATTTTTCCAAAAACATTAATCAATTAAATCCTTTTTCAAAAAGATAGTAGCTTTGATGTTTTAGTGAAAACCAAATAAGCATGTTAATGAATATGTGAATGCAATGCAAGGATCAACAGGTTGCCTTCTCTTACACTTCATTAAAATACAAAACTTCAAGGCATGTTAAAAGCGCAAAACAAACTTCTGAATCATAGACTTTCAATCTTCATGATGCTCCCCCTATATCCAACAATACCATGTTAGCACTGCTCCTTTGAGGGAGGTTGGAAAGACACGACACAAGATAACGTCGTCATTGGTGTAGAGGTTTGCCTGGGTGAGGAATGCATCCAGATGTTCATCTGGATCGGTGGTTCCGTTATATTGCTCTAGGTTGAGTGATTCCCAACCTAGGGGTAGGTTGACATCCATGATGTGGTCAACAAAAGGATGTCGACGAGTCATCCGCCCTTCTGGACAGTGTATGTGTGATAAGCTAGGGCTGTCTTGAGTGTTGACGGTGTGTCGGGAGTGTGATTCCCCTTGAGTACGCTCATTCGTTGTACGAGCTGAGTGCTCGTTGCCTTAGGGGTGTCTCACTTGAGCTTCCAACTGGTCATGGTCATCCTTTAACTTTCGGAGTTCCTCCTCATGGAGTCGCTCCATCTCTACAATCCGTGTCTAGAGCTGCTGGAAAGTGTTTGTGTCTGTCATGTTTGTCAAGGGAGGAATGGAGCCTTCAAGAGGAGTGTCGCATCTAAGGCTACACCGCGTACTAACCATCAGTGAAAAAGCGAGGCCACAGGGGAAGTTTTATCGTGGCCCCACAATGGGCGCCAAATGTACTTACCAAAATCCGGAGCTGACCCACGTTAGGATGGATGTTGCCAAGAGGGGCTCCTAGATCTCGCATGTCGGACATTGAGTCTCCTATGTTAGGAGGACATGAGGGGGGCTGCAAAATAAATGACTTCGACGCTCAAGTAAGTACATGAGATAGTGTTGAATGAGTGAATGAAAGTGTGAGATGGAACCCGATACTTATAAAGTGTAGTAGGAGTTGCCGGTCCTTGTTTTTAGGGTTGTTATAGTGAGTAAAAACCCTTGCAAATAATTACTAGCTTGTAGATAATAGTTAGTAGATAAGCTATGACTTATATAGATAATTGCTTATAGATAATCTATAACTTGTAGATAATATGGTGAATTATAGATAATCTAATGCTTATAGATAATTAAGTACCTGCCAGTTGATAAGAATGTTCAACATTATCATTAATATTCAAATAGTGAGGCGTTAAAGATAACTTGTTCGACACAGTAGCCCGATTGCTAGGGGGGAAGTGTCTGTGCTCTTGTGCTAGGACTGACATGGAGGGTTGACGTGCATGCTAGGACGCCATGTCACTTGCCACGTGCATTTTGTGGATCTTGAACAATACATGATTGTTGTTGTTGAGGAACATCATCACCACCATGACCATCATCATTATTGTTGGTATTGTTGTTATCATCATCTTCTTCCGTATCCTCATGATCCATGCCATGCATTTGAGTAGGTAATGATGGATGATAACATCCTCATGACTAATCATCATTAATTTTATGCCTGAGTTTAATTTATATTGTTAATTTTATATTAATGTATTATGTTATTTTTTTATTTTAATAATTACTTTTATTACTAAATTATTTATGTTGTTAATATTAAAAAAATAATTTATAAAATAAAATTAATTAATATTACTATAGAAAATTATAAATTTACTTAATGGTAACTGTACAAATGAAATATTTTTTTTAAAATTAATATTATATGATAAATTACAAATTAATATTACTTTTTAATATTAGCAACAAATCATTTTAGAAGGTAAGTCCTAACACAATGGTAAAGTTGTGTATTCATGACCTATATGTTGGTCATGGGTTCAAATCCAGAAACCTTAAAACTAAAAAATATAAATTAAAAATTAAAATCATAAAATTTTTTTTATGCATTTAATATAAACAGAAAAAGAATACTTAATATAGTTTAAAACTTTCAATTCAAAAGTTAAAAATTATTTTACAACTTACCTCTCTTTTCAGATATTAATTTAAATTTTATACTTTGTTAATTTTGAAAAATAAAATTACTTACTTTCCGTCGTTTTCTCCTATAGATTTATTTATTTATTAAGGTAATTAGGGTATAAGTAATTTAAACAACAGGGGGGGCCAAAGCTCCCACCCGCTCTCACATTGATCCGCCGCTGCCAGCTCCTCCTTCGAGAGCAGCGAAGATGGTGATTAAACAGGGTTCGATTCCGGACTTTGAGGCGCTGCGAGAGCTGTTCAAGCATCACATAGAGTCCTTTGATTACATGGCCGATGCTGGATTGGAAACCATGCTCGGACACATCAAACCCATCGAAGTTTTCGACGATTTCACTTCCACAAGGCTTAGAAATATCCTTTTTGTTTTATCTTTTTATTTTAATGACAAAACTTCCACATGCAGGATTTGAGTTTAATTGGAGTTGTATAGTTGTTGTTGATGGAATTGGTGTTTGTTCTCTTAACTTGGTTATTACTTTGGTTGGATAACCCGGTGCTGTATCCGCCGCAGAAGGAGCGGATTTCGAGGACAATGCGGGAGGCTTTACTTCCGTTTGAAGTAAGTTTCAGTTTCAACATTTCATGCTTTATACTTTGCAGAGATTTATTGGTTTTTTTTAATTCAGTGACTGATTCAGTTGGTGTTTTTCTTTCTATTTTTTGAGCAGTGTAGACTGGCAAAGATTTCATATGCAGGGAAGATTACTATAGATGTTTGCTTTCAATATAATGATGGGCCTATTATTAGAGAAAATATAAATTTTGGGCAGTTTCCCATGATGTTGCAGGTTTGTTGCTTTGTATTTAAATTTGTTCCCAAAGATGAAAGAGGGGCATAAGTTTCCCACTAAACTTGCTATTTGTTTTGCATTTTTATCCTCCAGCATTTCAACCTTTATTTTAAACATGACTACATGAGTCTAAATTCTTTGTAGTATTACCATGTTTTCCCTTTAATAAACTTGAGTGTGTTTGGGTTGAATTTTACATTATTTGTTTCATATGCTTCTACAAGCATAACTAGTTGTTTCTTATGTAGAAATCCCAGTGTGTTTCTATATAAATTTTGACTTGCCTAGTTTATTACTTGTTAGCTTGACAAACACATGCAACTTGTTCATATCATCATATGTATGTAACAATTTATTGTTTTGAATGCTATTGTGCTCTGAACCATACTATTAGTGCCAAAAAATTATCTTTTAATTATTTAACTACGTAGTTATGTTGAATGTTTTATCTTTCACCTGTACTGATGCAGTCAAAGTTATGCAACTTGAGAGGTGCTGATCCCCAGAAACTTGTGTCCTACAAGGAAGAAGCATCAGAAATGGGTGGGTAGGTAGTTAACCCTCCCTGTGTAATGTGTGTGTGTGCGTGCGTGCGGCTGTTGGTCCTTCACGTAGTATAAGAGCTTCTATGACTCAGGAGTTCATTTTATTATAATATATTATATTTGAAAAACAAAGGAACACTTCAAAACAACCAAGAGGGGGGTGAATTGGTTGAACCTTGTCCAATTAAAATTTTAAAATCGGAGTTACCACAGGATCTTTATTACTTTCAAAATTGTTTCAATATCAACAATCATTATTCAATCAAATTCCCTTTCCACAAAGAATAGAAAACAGAGTATAGAATTCTGAGCAATGATATTGATTCAGAAACAAAGTAATTATAAGATGATGAGATTAAGAGAAAGATTTGCCACAGATTTTATACTGGTTCACCTCAAACTCTATGAGGCTACATCCTGTTCTTGTACTCAACACTAGAGTAGAGTTCCACTATTGCAAAATATCCTTACAAGCAATTATACAAGTCTCTCTTTATCAACCCTAGATAAAGTTCAGAAGTCTAAAACCTTATTAGACTCTTAGAGACCAAATCTCTTGCCAAAAACACTACTCAGCAAAAACTAGAGAAACATTATCTCTATACTTGCAAGAAACTCATTTACAATATACTAATCTTTACAAAAATTCAAAGAACAGTTTACATCATCAAAAACAAGGAAAGATATCACCTGATAATCCAAAAATGAATGAACAATGAATGATATTCAGGTTGAATAACATATTACTAACTCAATGCATTCCTTTCCTTAATCTTTGAATGAACAATGAAGCTTTTTCTTCTTGATTCACTAACTCATGCGAATTTGTAAAGCTTCTAAGTGTTTAGAATCTTAGAATTATCACTAATAAAGGCTCAGAACATTTGTGATTGCTTACAATTCGTAATTCTCAAAATACTCAAAAGTTACAAACCTCAGCCTGAGATGTTCTATTTATAACAGCTTTTTAACTGAAAATAATCGATTAATCACGCTCCAGTAATCGATTATTTAGCATATGTAATCGATTAAAACAAGATAGTAATCGATTAAAATGTTTATAAAACGTCATGAGTTTCAAGAACGAACCATTTAATCGATTATTCCGATACGTAATCGATTAAGACAGAGACACATGGTTTTCCAAGGTAAACCTTGTAATCGATTAATAAACTATTGTAATCGATTAAAATGATCTTGAAGCTTTCTGGGTTTTGACTAAGAACAATATAATCGATTATTCCATGAAGTAATCGATTAAGACAGTCAGCATGTCTTTTTCTAAGATGCATTTACAGGCATGTAATCGATTAACCATGTATAGTAATCGATTAAGACAAAGAGTTCCATCTTTTCATAAAAAGCCTGAGTAATCGATTAAACCGATATGTAATCGATTACAATGATCATGTTTTGTTTTCTAAAGGACACGAAGAACAAAATAATCGATGCTCCTATTCATGTAATCGATTATTTATTAACAACTTAATTTTTCCAAAAACTTTACTTCCTAAGTGCCTTTCTTTTACTTAATCAATTAATTCAATGACCTTTAAATGAATGATTGATGCATGATGTGCACACTTGGATTATCAGATCATATATTCCCTTTTACAATTTATCAAATTGATTCTTCAAGCTTTCCTTTAAACATTTCCTTTGTGCATGTTTGAAAGTCCAAAATCTTGAAGCTTGATCCTCATTCCTTGATACTTGGCTTCACTTGAATCAACAATCTCCTCCTTTTTGGCTTTAAACATGCCAAATCTTCCATTTGATTAAGCAAAGGTACTTGGAGATCAATTTGCACAATCTATTGTTTGACCAACATTATTAACCTGAAAACTTTCAAACAATCTTGTCAAAAACAAGTGTTAAAGCACATGTTGTTCATGAAGCATTCAATCAATCATTTTTCTATCAGTATTAGATTCAGTTTTACACATAGACTCCCTCTAAATTCCAGCATACATTCAAATTAATTTCTGGAAAAAATAAAAAAACAGGGGTAAACAGAGTATACATCAAATACTCCCCCTTAATCAATTCTCCCCCTATTTGGCTTGTTAAAAGTAAAAAATAATGTAAGCACAACGGATTTTAAATTGGAATTGCATAGATTCATTAATAGGATAACATGCAGGGCAGTTACATAATGAAATTTCAGTACTGATCACAAATAGAATTGGAAACAGAATATAATTTTTGTTTATTACAAATAGAAAGCAGATCAGACAAACACTAATTCTGAATCCATTACATATAAAAAGCAGATCTGGCAAAATCCAAATCTAGGTAATCTTAGAAAGCAGATCAGACAAAATCTAAGTCTAACTAATCCTAGACAAATTCCTTCAAATACTTGATCTTTCAGGATTGCTTAGATAGCCTCCAGCTTCTTATTTTATCCAATGCTTCATAATTTTCAGCTTTGAAGTCCTTTTGAAGCATCAACATGATCTCAGCCTTTAAAGTCCTCTTGAAAGGATGATACCTCAGGCTTTTTTTTAGATTTTCTGATACTTTTGTAACAAGGCTCAGGCATATTATTCATCTTCTGATCACGAGATATACTAAAGGCAGAGAAGACTTGTGATGCAATTTCCTTAAGGCTTTCTATCTCTATTTATAGGCATGATTTAGGCTCCTAACGTCCATAATTCTTAAATGCAATAGTCATTGGGACGGTTCAATAATATTGGAAACTGTTTTGCATTGATTTAGCAGTTTAGAGAATCTATAACATCAGTCAAAGAATAGGCAACAACACGAATAACCGATTATTTCGCAGAGGTAATCGATTTTTTCAGTTCAAAGAGTTTTTTGTTGACAAACATGATAATCGATTAAATTTCTTTTGAAATCAATTATAATTCAAGTGATCAGAGGTTAGAGAAGACTCGTAATCGATTCTTTCCATAAATAATCGATTATATCAAAACATTGATCCATTGAACACTTATAAAGCTATATGTAATCGATTATCCCGAATGATAATCGATTATCACAGAGTGAGCATTAATTCAATATGAATGGTAATCGATTATGGATCATAAGTAATCGATTATTACAGAGAGACGTGTTTTGAAGTTTTGAACTTTTGGATAATGTAATCAATTATCCCGATGTGTAATCGATTATTTCAGAGAAAGATGTTTTCTTAGAATGTGACGAATAATCGATTACCATTGGTGTGTAATCGATTACATGATTACAATTCTCGTTCCAGACTTAAGTTTTAATGATTTTAATCGATTAACCCGTGGTGTAATCGATTACTACTGAGCATTTATCATATTCAGAGCATTTTAGCAGCTTTTTGATAATGATTCAAACACATTAGCATTTAAAGACATTTAGGCTTTCACTTATCATATAAACCACAAACAGAACAAGCTTGATAATGTTACTCTCATCTAGGATCCCTAGCATGTTTCTAAGTGTATAAAATTTATCCCTTGAAAGTGGTTTTGTGAAAATATCAGCTAGTTGATGATTGGTGTCAATAAAGTCTACCTTTATGTTACCTTTTTGAACTTGATCCCTGAGGAAATGATGCCTTATCTCAATATGCTTTGTTCTTGAGTGCATTATTGAGTTTTTTGATATGTTGATGGCACTAGTATTGTCACATAGCAGAGGAATAACATTCAGTTCTACTCCATAGTCAAGCATTTGCTATTTGAGCCATAAGCTTTGAGCACAACAGCTTCCAGCTAAGATGTATTTAGCATCAGCAGTGGAAAGTGCTACACATGATTGCTTCTTGCAATGTCATGAGATCAACGAGCTTCCTAGCTTATGACAAGTGCCACTTGTGCTTTTCCTATCTAATTTGCAGCCTGCAAAATTAGAATAA
>PYAF01003183.1:232572-265271 GCA_007407185.1 Glycine tomentella
TTAATTCAATGACCTTTAAATGAATGATTGATGCATGATGTGCACACTTGGATTATCAGATCATATACTCCCTTTTACAATTTATCAAATTGATTCTTCAAGCTTTCCTTTGAGCATTTCCTTTGTGCATGTTTGAAAGTCCAAAATCTTGAAGCTTGATCCTCATTCCTTGATACTTGGCTTCACTTGAATCAACAATATTATGTTGATGGTCTGCTTTTTCCCGTCTTTTACCTCAGCTTTCCTTATTTTCCGACTTATGAGTAAATGCTAATTAAAAATTGAATAATTGTGCAAGCACATCTTTATTCTTCACAACTTAAACTTTAACTCGAAAATGCTGTTAATAAACAGAAATGGATTACATTATTCTATAGACTACAGTCAGTAAATCAATGCCTAATCATCATAGCACTTCTGTTGGGAAGCTTGATATAAAACCTTATATTTTGCATATAACCATTATTCAATTTCCTTGTTCCATTGCTTTCCTTAATTCGTTTCAAGATTGTTTGCTGATAATTGGTTTATCAAACACCTTTTCTTTTCAGTTACTTCATCTTGAATGGTCTTGAGAGAGTTATCCGACTGTTAATTTTGCCAAAACGGAATCATGTAAGCAATCTTTTTGCCTATGTGCTTACATTGCAGCAAGTAAGCCGGAGCAGTTGAATACCTAGTTTCTCCATAAGGCTAATCATGGATTTCTCAAGCTGTTGTCATGGTTTATTAATTCCTTTTCTTGTTCCTTAAATGTTGTAGCCAATGAGTATGGTGCGGAATTCATTTAGTGATCGACGGGAAGGATATACAGATAAAGCAATTGTGATAAGGTTTGTGTTATCTGCTGTAAGTGCTATTTTAAATGATTAAATTATCATGAATGGTACTCTCTTGGATGTTTGCATCTATAAGGCTTATTTAGATTCCATGAATTAAAATGGTTAGATGTTTAGACTCTTTGGAATCACTTGAAATGTTTGAGTATGAAAATATGCACACAAAAAGGATCAAAAGTCCCCTGGATATAGCCCATACCTTTAGGGAATAATTGGGTACGCGACCCTACTCCACATAGTAGGGATACATTCAGTTGGGAGTCTTTGCACTCAATGCGGTCTGGCTCGTACCGATGTCATGGTTGAAAAAAGTCCCCTGGATATAGCCCATACCTTTAGGGAATAATTGGGTACGCGACCCTACTCCACATAGTAGGGATACATTCAGTTGGGAGTCTTTGCACCTAATGCGGTCTGGCTCGTACCGATGTCATGGTTGAAAGGGTCCTATGACTTAATTGTATGGTATGGGTTACAACCAGAACAGACATGCGCCAACTGAGTGTACTAACTAGTAAAAGGTGCCACCTCCGCCTAGGGATAGGCGACAAAAAACCTAGGATTATTACCCTATAAGAATGAAAATTATTCCCTAAAGGTATGGGCTATATCCAGGGGACTTTCAGCCTTGGTTTTCTGAGATATATATATATATATATATATATACACACACACACACATGAGAATTGACAAATAGTACAAAAAATAGTTCATGATGAAGGCTACAACCTAGCCTATGATGACAGATTACTGGACAGCTTCTAAGAGCTTCTACAAGCTTCTATAACAAGCTATAAAACACTACAAGCTTCTACAACAAGCTTGAAATATAAAACATTATCAAACAACAACTTTAACAGAATCTTTCCTTTTTTTTTTTTTCTGATTTTCTTACTTGTGTAATTGGATCTTGTACGAGGTATTTAATGCTTCAAATGTGAATTTTTAGCAATATATTTGGGAGTTCATAATCATAGGTGAGTGGAAGGGGAGAAAAGGAGTCAAAGTGAAGGAAATGGAAAGCACAACCTTATGGCTTTGCCATTGATTTTGATGTTTTAATGGAAGATAAGGAAGGTGTTGGTGTTTTCTTTTTGGTTAGAAAGTGAAAGGAAATATTTTAATGGAAGATAAGAATGGTGTTTGGTTATATGCTGAAAGGAAAGGTTTTGAAATATAATTTGTTTTGAAGAGGAAGTACATGTTTTGTTCAACTTACTATGAAGAAAGAATCGTTTACTATTTCTTTCAGCTTCTTGAGAGTGATTTTGAAGAATAATTATTTCTGTCGATTAATGCTCGACCCAACATACTATAATTTTTGGTAAAATAAAAATGTAAGGAAAGAGATGTGATGAATTCTGGGGGCTAAATGGTATTGGAGAATTAGGAGGAGATGAGAGTATTAAAGTAATGAAACTGAATCTGATTATTATTCTAGGGATGAAATGCACTTTTGGATTGATTTCTCTTAATTTATTCCCGTGATTATGAATGTATTGCTAAGAAGTTTGTGTTTTGCTTCCTAATTTTGTCATTGGAAAAGCTTGCATCTCACTCTATTATTTTGTTATTTGCATGTGAATCAAGAGAATAGTGTTGTATGGGTTTTATACAGAATAGTTTTGTAAAATTTGTGATAAATAGTTTTTTATGGGTTTTATAAACATTTAATTTCTATAACCTGTTAGTGGTTCAGAGAAAGATTAGAGTATAGTCTGAAAACAGAAAAATGGTTTCATTCTGAAGTGTATCGGTACCACTGTTCCATATTTATACAGTGAGGTTAGTTATAACAGCTCTGACTAACCCAAGGCTTAAGACAGCTGTCAGTTGACAGTTGTCAAACTGACTTAATTAGACTAACCAATACCTGAGAGATTATAATAGACTGATCTCAATACAACATTCACACATATCCCAAAATAGTGTTAGTGTTTATACCTTGAAAAAGTGAACAATATATGTGCATTAACAATGGTTAGATTTTATTCATTTATAAATTTAGAAGTTAAAAGATGATTATCAATTAATTTCTATAAAATTTGATTCATTCTCTTTCCCTTGTTCCTCACTTCCTCTCTCATTTCTTCCAATGGATTGCTTTTCTTTTATAAAAAAATGGGCAAATTGCAATTTAGGATATGCCAGTAGACATCTTTCTAATTTAGTATGATTAACCAAAGAGTGGTTAGCATCTTTCACAGATACTTTTTTTTTTTTTTTTGATCGGCAAATATATATATATATATATATATATATATATATATATATTGATAAGGAATAGAAGCAGTACAAGTAGTACTGATAATATTACAACCTAGCAAGAACGAACAGAACAGAGGTGGCTTAATGCCTAGAGGAGCATGAAAAAGACACCTATGTTATGATATTATACTAGATTCTAAACCACCCCTAGAAATAAATGTACAAATTAAGCCCTCCCCTAGATACCAAAACATTCCTTCAAATTACTGGACCAATAATGAAAAGGGAAATCAAATGCTAATATTCCAAATTTCTGAGCCATGACCGGCAGAAAAAAATAGCGTCCTCCATCAGTTTCTGGCCATCTTTCACAGATAGTGATTCTGTCTGATTAACCAAATACCATTCTTTTGGTTAACTCATCCTAAACTGAAAATATTTTCAGCTGGATATTCTAATTGTGATTCCATCTGAAAAATTTACCTCCTATAATTTTATTAATATTAATATCTGATGCTTGTTATCTGGTATGCACAGAATTAGATGCCCAATGCATGCTATTTTGCATTTCCCTGATTAAATGATAACGGAATAAATAATTGAAACTGATGTTGAGTGGAGTGCTAAACAGATAATTGCGTTCATATTTTAATTTTCTCCATGCCGGAATATCAACTTATTTGTTTACCATGTTTTTCAGAAATTGGTCTATTTATTTTTTTTCCCAAAAGTGAAATATGTTGACTTCTTTGATGTTTAACTCCTTTTTTAATTCTTAAGTATGATTTCTTTTAAGGTTATTATATTTTAATATTTAGGTGTGTAAGAGCGGATCAGTCCTCATTATCAGTAAGATTGTATTACCATCGTAATGGGAGCGCAAGACTTGGTTTCTGGTAAGAAGCCTTATGTTGATTTAAATGACCTAGTCCAAACTATATTTTGTACTCCTATTTTACATCCCTAAAAAAAGTTCCCATGATTTGAGATGTAAGTAGACAATCATGATATCATTTTTCAGGCTAAGAGGAAGGGAGTACTTACTTCCTGTGGGCATTATTATGAAGGTAGTCATTGCGGACTCTATTAATTTACAATAAAATTTTGATCTAACTTTCTTTTTGAGCTGGCTTACTATATGCTCCTGTATTTATCTTATTTCCCGCTTATTTGGTTTTGGTTGTCCGAAGAGTTATTTGTGGAGCATATGGTCATTTGTAACAGGCCCTCATTGACACAACTGACCGTGAAATTTATGTAAATTTGACAAGCTGCTACAATGAGAAGTATGAAAAGGGAAAAGATGCTGTTGGGACCCAGCTTGTTGGTGAAAGGGCAAAAATAATCTTAGATGAACTTCGAGATCTGTCTCTTTTCACTCATCTTCAATGTCTAGAATATATTGGTACTTAACATGTCACTCTTCAAGGACCCTTTGTCAAGCAATTTGTATATTTTTGTACTAATTCTTCATTTTAAATTCAGGAGAGCACTTCCAACCTGTTATCACTGAACTTAAGAATGACAGTTATCCTATTGTAAGTCTTTATGTTACTATTATTACATATCAATGGTAAATTATACTCCCCTCTCTTGAAAAATGCTTAAATCTTACTGTCCTCTCTATTTTGAAATATTACACTTGCCTCTTTGGAGAGATTAATGTGTGCTACACTTTAGTCTAATTTGACATGAGCGAGGCTGACAGAAACCTGGATCTTATTAATAAGAAATAGGGATTTATCCCTTAAATATAGATCCTAACTTACAGAGGGACTGCATCTCCCAATGCCAAATGCCCCAATTCATTCATAAATTACGGATGGCTTCTCTTGAACTCCCCTCTTATTTATAGGCAACATGCCTTATTTCTTCCACCAACCTAACTAACTTACTAGTGTAACTAACTAACTAACTATCTGATAGGAACCATGGGAGAACCACCCCATAAAAGCTAACTATTGTAGTTGGAGATCGCGAGACCTTATAAACCCCACACTAAAAATACCAAGTTTTCACTTTCTGTTTGAGAGGATAAATAGGAGGGAGATAAGTTTTTTGTGTGGCACCACATGAACCCCCCCCCCCCCCCCCCCCCCCCCCCCCCCCCCCTTCTCTTCAATTTGGCATGATAGGAGAAGATCTCTCTTTTTGATTTTATTGTTTTAGTTCCTTAAAACTTTTTTTAATTAGAATAAAAATATTTTTCATACAATTTATTTTTTTTAGTGTCACTTTTACTAATCCAAATAAGTAGAGAGAAATTTCTCTACTTTTCTACTTATTACTATCTATCGGAAGTCCAAACAACTCTATTCTCTTTTACTTCTATGTTTTCTATTTTTTTCTCTTATTTCTTTCTCTTCTTCATTTCTAATCCAAACAAAGCATTAGGGTAAAGGGGTGTGATTTTCCCTTTTATTAATTTAATTTGAGGAAAGGTTTTATTTGACCATATGCCTGTCTAATAATTGTATGAATTTCTTTGTTTACTAGGTGGCTGATGCTGTTTTGAAGGACTGCATATTAGTTCATCTGGATAACAATTTTGACAAATTCAATCTTCTCATGTTAGGCACTTGCTCTTCTTTTTTATGTGATGATTTTGAATAACTAGTCACATTTAAGTGTTTTTTATGGACAAGAAATATTTTTGCTGGAGGATTTATTAATTGTTTTCTTACATTTTGGATTTTGATTGGCTCCTCCTTTCTTCCCTGCTTTAGCTTCATGTTGCAGAAACTTTTCTCACTTATAGATCAAACATCGGTGGTTGACAACCCTGATTCCTTGCAAAATCATGAGGTTTTACTCCCTGGCCACCTGATTACACTTTATCTTAAGGTAGAAAGCTTTTCATTGTTTTCCATTTTATATTTATGAATTGAGATTGAGAGCATGCCATCCAGACTATGGATCTGATTACATTTCAATCATAGTTCAATGAATTTCAGGCTGTTAATGGCATATGCTTACACTTTATATTTGGTCCCATTCGGCATTTAGAAATTGACTCTGAAATTCTGAATTCAAGTTTAGAATGGAATTGGGCCATCAAATTCGAAATTTACAGTTTGGTTGTGCCTTTTCGAATTAGTCAAATTCACTGTAGAAAAAACCAATTAAATGAAACCTTTATTAATTCTTAACCCTACCCCAAATGCATTCAATTGCAAGAAGCAAGAATGAAGGCGTCGGGGAGTACTTTGTAGTTTGATCTCCACACCTTCAATTGTTTCCTATATTTGAAGTAATAACCTCAGCCACTATTTTGAACTCAATATAGATTTGGGTTAAATAAAAGAGTCTTTATTGATATAAGGACAATGAACACAATATAGGATAATCTCCTCCTAGGGTTTCCTCTTCACAAAGGATCTCTACTTTGACAAAGAACAAAAGCTCAATTTACAAATATTCTACTTAGGAACCCTTCGGAAAATATCGATTTCCCTTCTCTGTTTTTGGCATCTATGATAACTCAGAATGTGTCTGGGTCCTAAAGGAAACTCCAATGAGGGTTTCGTAACTGACATGCACAGTAATAGCAACTCAAAACCCAACTTTAAATTGTTGGAGAGAAACTGTGTGGGACCCTTTTATGTTTTGGGCTGCTACTGCTACTAACTGTTGTTCTCTCTCAACTGTGGGCCATATTTCATATAATAATATTAATATACAAGTAGTCAAGTATACAACATTGTGACTGGCCTTGCTTTTTTTGGAGTAATCTTGCCTTTTCTTTTTGTTTTGAACGACAGAACTGATTTTTTTTGGAGTTATATTATTGCAGTATTTCAAATTTGCATTGTAATGTAGAAAAATAATCCCTATTTAAATGAAAAATATATTTTACTGTAATAATACAAATTATTCTTATTTTTTATGTATTTTAATTTTTTTTAACTAAGATGTAGTTTATATTTATTTGTGAAATTTTATAAAATATGTAGTAGAGAAATTCATGAGTTTCTCCATTGGAGTTCCCCTAACACAGTCTCCACCAGAGCACGAGAGTTTACCACAATCAGTTTACCACAATCACTGTCTCTGCCACCACTACCTCCATCAACACTGCTGCTGTAAACTATGGCATACACCCTCTCCTGCTACTTTTGTACTTGCCACTAAGTCCTAATAATTAACAAAATATTTAATTTTTTTTATTATATACATTTAAATTTAAATATTATGGCTTCAGATTTTTTTAAAACAAATCTAGACCATACATACCTGTTAAATATTTAATTATTATAGCTAATATTTATGGATCCTCTGCATATTATATCCTTATTTGTAGAATCCTTATGATTATAAACAAACAAGCATGTGGTGTACAAAACACAGTTCTGTACAAGACAAACAATATCCTTGGTCTACAAGTCCTACACAATAGTTATCTGTGTATTTCTTTCTCTAAACGTGACAGTTGACACTCTCTTGTTCCTATAAATCTTGGAAGTTCATATTCATTTCAGCTTTTAGTTCTATTACTTTGCCCTATGCTCTGGGTCATACTGTCAACTAATTTTATTTCCATCACTTAATGTTAAATGATTTCTTGCATTTACATACTTTGATCCTAGGAAAAACTGGAAGATTGGCTGCAAAAGGGAAAAAGGCTTCTTCTGGATGAGATTGATAAAAAAAGCAAGAAATTTGATTTCAGTGACCGTAAGTAGATAATTGTTCATTCTTTTACGCATGTTATTTCCTGGGTTCTTGTTTTGTTCTATCTGCTTAAGTTTTAGTTAGTGCTCAATTGCTATAGTTGTTTATTGTATCTGGAATGAGCTTGAGACTATAAATGATTCAGAGATTCTTTGTTTTACTTTTTATTGCAGTCTCTAAAGTAGTATGAGATCTAAATTGGTGATGTTTATCATATATAATTTTTGCATTTTATTGTTTGCCTTTCTGGCATTGCAGTTGTTCAAGTTAAGAAAGTCATGGATAAAAATTCACCTAAGCAAGTCAGTACAGCGGTTGAAAATATGTTGAAAACTGGAAGATTGGTTACACAAACGGGTCTAGATCTGCAGCAGGTATTGGCTTGCCAATGTTTAGTTAAATTATCCATTGTTTGTAATTTTGTATTTGCCAGCTGCCAATTGTCTTTTTGTTTCCTTAATTATAACAAAATATTAGACTATTAGTGTCCTTTGGCATCTTAATGCGGGTTGTTATCATGTATTAGGCTGCCAAAGTTCTG
Organism: Glycine tomentella; assembly: GCA_007407185.1. Lineage (NCBI taxonomy): Eukaryota > Viridiplantae > Streptophyta > Magnoliopsida > Fabales > Fabaceae > Glycine > Glycine tomentella. The sequence goes on from PYAF01003183.1 coordinate 240,832, forward strand.
GTTGGCTCCTTGGGATGGTTTCTTTTCCAGTACTACTTGTACTCATCTATATCTTTATATATATATATATATTATCTTTGCTGATAAAAAAAAATTAGACTATTAGTGTTAAATATTAATAGCTTACTTATAAGCACATGCATTTAATTAGTTATTCTTCCTATTCATTAACTTGCTAGGATATTATATTTTTTGTGCTTTCATTTTGGTAGCATTTTCTAAAAGGACAAAAAACTTGTAAAGAATGAAGAAAAGTTTTTCTGTGTGTTATTATATTCCACTGTAGGCAATATATATATACAGCATAGGATCCTATTCAGCAACAAAATATCAGCAACGAAAGGAATAAGAAAATAAATAAAAAAGCAACAAAATACAGCTAATACTTATCTAGAATCAACAAATATAACAGAAAAGATACTAGGAATATGCTGAAGGTTGAGGAACAGATTGGGCCAAGGAAATATTGGGCTTGTTCTGTTTTACCCCCCCACAAGTTGGAGGTGTGTGAATGTCAAGAAGCTCCAGCTTGGATAAGTTGATGGTGAATAGGCGAGGAGGAATGGCTTTGGTAAACATATCAGCAAGTTGGTTGGAGGAAGAAACTGGTAGTAGTCGCATGAGGCCTGATTGAGATTTTTTGCGAACAATGTGACAATCAATATCCAGATGCTTGGTGCGCTCATGAAAAACAGGATTAGCAGCAATATGGAGTGCGCTGTGATTATCACAATACAGGACAGGTTGCTTTGGACAGGAAATTCGCAGATCAGATAATAAATAAATGAGCCATTGTAACTGACAAGTGGTGGAAGCAAGTGCTCTATATTCGGCCTCAGAAGAGGATCTGGACACTGTGTTTTGTTTCTTGGTTTTCCAGGAAACCAAAGAATTGCCAATAAAAATGCAATATCCTGTGATGGATCGACGAGAGTCAACACAAGTGGCCCAATCTGCATCGCTGAAACCCAGGACATGAGGTGAAGAATCACGTCTAAACATTAGACCTTTGCTGGGGCAACCTTTAAGATATTTAAGAATTCGCATGGCAGCCTGGTAATGGACTTGAGTAGGATTAGCCATGAATTGACTAAGTTGCTGAACAGGAAAAGCGATGTCTGGACGTGTGCTTGTAAGATATAACAGACGGCCAACCAATCGTCTGTAAGAAAGAGGATCAGTTAGGGGTGCACTGGAGTCTTGATGAAGACGAAGTGAGCAATCCATTGGAGTGGTAGATGGTTTGCACCCCAACATGCCGGAATCAGATAATAAATCTAAGCAATACTTTTGTTGACAAATAGAAATTCCAGCATCTGATTCATTAACTTCCAGTCCTAAGAAGTATTTGAGAGGCCCTAAATCCTTAATATGGAAATTAGAATTTAAAACCTGCTTAACAGTATCAATTTCACACAAACAATTACCAGCCACAATTAAATCATCAACATACACTAGCAAAGCTGTAAAATCAGTTCCATGGCTTTTGATAAAAAGACTATGATCTGCCTGGGCCTGCTGATATCCACAAGATAAAAGAAGATTAGAAAGTTTCTCATACCAACGGCGACTAGCTTGCTTGAGACCATAGAGAGATTTGCGAAGTTTGCAGCAATGTGAACTAGAATAGCCATGAATGCCTGGAGGGATGGACATATAGACATCTTCTGTGAAGTCTCCATGCAAGAAGGCATTGGTGACATCTAATTGCTGCAGATGCCATCGATGAATTGAAGCTAAAGCCAGGACAACACGAATGGTAGTCATCTTTGCTACAGGGGAGAAGGTTTCCAGATAATCAATTCCTTCAATTTGAGAAAACCCTTTAGCAACAAGGCGTGCTTTGTAGCGTTCAATACTGCCGTCAGGTCGACGCTTGATCTTATAAACCCATTTGCATCCTATGGGTCGAACATGAGTAGGAGGAACAACAATGTCCCAAGTCTCATTTACATTCAGAGCATCAATTTCAATTTTCATAGCCTCTATCCAACAAGGGTTTTGAATGGCCTCCTTGTAGGTGAAGGGTTCAGTTTCAGAAAAAAGGGACATAATAAATTTGTGATCAGAAGGAGATAACTGAGAATAAGAAATAACCTTTTGAATGGGATATGCACATGTTGAGGATGATGGTTTTGACGAAGTACTAAAGGTGCTGCAGACAAAGTCACGAAGCCGAGTGGATGGTTGAGGGATGCGGATGGAGCGACGAGGTTGAGGAATGGAAGACACAGGCGGGCTAGGTAAGGATGGTGATGGGTTAGGTGAGGGAAGAGAGGATGAATCGGGAAGAGGGGATGAGTCGGGCAGAGAGAATGACTCATGTTGAGGAACAGATTGAGAATAAAGGAAATCATCAATAGAAATGGGGTTTGTATAAGGGTTAGTGTTGTTGGGTAAGGTTGGTAAGGTGGGGTTGGTGTGAGGAGGAAGGGAATTGGGCTTGGGTTTGGGCATGGAATTGTGCTTTTGGAAAGGGAAGCTGGACTCATAAAAGATAACATTTCTGGATGAAAGAATTTGTTTGTTATCTAAATCCAAAATAATATATCCTTTTGTGCCATTGGAAATACCCAGAAAAACACCACATCTAGATCGAGGATCAAACTTTTTGCGAGGATGATGAGTAGAAACATAACAAAGAGACCCAAAAACCTTGATCATAGAAAAATCAGGGTGTTGATTAAACAATAATTCAAAAGGTGTTTTATTTTTGATAATAGGTGAAGGGACCCTGTTTATGAGAAAAACAGCATGTTTAATGGCATATGACCAAAAATCATTGGGAATGGCAGATTGAAACATAAGAGCACGAGCAACATTAAGGATGTGTTGGTGTTTACGTTCAACTCTACCATTTTGTTGAGGTGTGTAAGGACAACTTGTTTGATGAATAATTCCTTTTGAAGCATAAAAATTTTTTAAGAAAAATTCGGGACCATTGTCAGAACGGACAATTTTTATTTTAGATTCAAATTGTGTTTCAACCAAGGCAATAAAGTTTTGAATATTAATCTGGACTTCAGCTTTTGTTTTTAACAGAACAACCCAAGTAAATCTACTAAAATCATCAACTATTGTAAGGAAATACTTATGGCCATGAATAGAAACTTTAGAGAATGGACCCTAAATATCCATATGAACGAGATCAAATATTTTTGAAGCTCTACTATTACTAACAGAATAGGGTAATTGTTTTTGTTTTGCTAAGTGGCAAATGTCACATGATTCATTAATATGCTTTGAAATGAAAGGAAACTGTTCATGTAGAACATTAAGCCTTCTATCTGACAAATGTCCTAAACGAAAATGCCAAATATTGTTATTGTTGATAGTGGAAAGATGGTTGACAGAAGGGACATAAGGATTGAGGCTGGAATTTTCTTGAGTAACTAAGTGGTAGAGACCTTGTTGTAACTTAGCCAAACCAACCATCCTCATTGTGCTCATTTCCTGTATTTTGCATAAAGAACCTGAGAAGGTTAATATATAATTGAGACTGGAAAGAAACTTTGAAATAGAGAAAAGATTAAAACTAAATTCAAGAACATAAAGCACATTATAGATAATAAAATCTGGAGCAAAATGAACAGTCCCAACATAATGTGAAGTGACTATGGATCCATTGGGCAAATAAATATTAATGGGTTTTATTTTTGAAAAAACTTGAAAGTTTTTGAGAGAACAACTAATGTGATCATTGGCTCCAGAATCAACAATCCAAGATGAGGAATTATGTAAAGAAGTAAAGGAAAGAATATGAGAAGTTTGGGGTGTGACACTGCAAAAGGAAAAAGACGTGTTACCACTAGGGCCAGACAAATGATTTGGGTCTTTCTGAATGAGGTTGGTCCGAGTAGAAGATTGGGGTTCATGACTATTTGTACCACCTGAGGCTTGTTGGAGTAAAGACATCAAAAGCTGATATTGGGCCTGAGTGAAAGTGAGACTTGAACCATGCTGTGGGTCCACAACTTGTTGCGACAAGGAAGTTGAAGCATCGGGAGCAGCAGTGTGATTAACGAATGAAGAACTACCAGAAGAAGAACCACCATGTGGATTGTAAAAGCGTGGACGGCCTGGGTATCGAGGATGACCAAGAGGATAACCGTGTTTGCTGTAGCAAACGTCAACGGTGTGCCCTGCTCTCTTACAATAGGAGCACATTTTTGAAAATCTGGATTGTTGGCTACCACCACCTCTGCCGCTAGGTCCATTTGGTCCACCACCTCCTCCGCCTGGTCCACCATTTCCGCCACTGCGAGTCTTACTAGTAAAAGAACGCGTGTTGGCGGCGTTAGCGGAAGAAGAGAAACTGGAATCAACATGATTGGCGAAAGCATTGGGCTCGTCAAGAGGTGAAACAGCAGCCATATGTTGTCGCTCATTCTGAATAACCATGGAAAAGACTTTGTTAATAGATGGCAGAGGATCCATTAACAAGATTTGAGAACGAACAACATGGAATCTGTCATCAAGACCTTTGAGAAACCGGATGATAAAATCCTGTTGATGGTAAAAACGGGCTTGACAACTACAAGGTGCAAAAGGACGGAAATTGTCAAGTTCTTCCCAAGAGGCCTTCAGAGTAGTAAAGAAATCAGTGACAGTGAGAGAGCCTTGCTTCAAGGCATAGATCTCCTCTTGAAGCTCTGCAATGTGCAAAAGGTCGCTTTGAGAAAAACGTTCTCGTAAATCATTCCAGACATCAATCACATAGTCTAGATAGATGATGCTTTGCGCGATCGAAGGTGAGACAGAATTTATGAGCCAAGACATCAACAAGGTATTACAACGCTCCCATGAAGGATAGCTGGGATCATCAGACTTTGGAGTGGGAATAGCACCAGTGAGAAACCCGATTTTGTTTTTAGAAGTGAATGCCATGTTAATGGAACGAGATCAAGAGTGGTAGTTACCACCTGAGAGGACAGGAGAGGCCAAGACAGAAGAAGGGTTCTCACCGGGGTGTATGTAGAAAGGGCTAGACGGATTTTGAGTAGGGTCATGAAAAGGAGGAGGATCTTTCACACGGTTATCGCTAGAGGAATGAGAGGTTTCTGTCATGGTTGCAGAAAAAGGGATATCAGCAGAGCTCCAGGTGGGAGCTCTGATACCATAAAAGGACAAAAAACTTGTAAAGAATGAAGAAAAGTTTTTCTGTGTGTTATTATATTCCACTGTAGGCAATATATATATACAGCATAGGATCCTATTCAGCAACAAAATATCAGCAACGAAAGGAATAAGAAAATAAATAAAAAAGCAACAAAATACAGCTAATACTTATCTAGAATCAACAAATATAACAGAAAAGATACTAGGAATATGCTGAAGGTTGAGGAACAGATTGGGCCAAGGAAATATTGGGCTTGTTCTGTTTTATTTTCCTTTTCTCTTTTGATGTTTGTCCCATGCATCTTCTGTATGACATGCATTAACCCCCCAATGCCTTCAATTTTATTGTTCATAAAAAGGTCATTATGATATTATCAGTGACCTATGAAGCATGAAAAAATTTAAAAAGGAGTGTTGTTGTTGTTTTAACACCTTCAGGCTCAAGTTTTAATTGATTACTTCAAACTTTGTTGTGGTGCTTTGTCCGTCTCTGCTTGTAACATTTTTAGAAGGGAATACATTGGTCTGGGGAGTCAGTTGATTTATGCCTTAATAGCTATTATTTGTCACAATTCACATTGCTTATGATTAGTTGTTAACTTTAAAGTAGTGTTATTCAGCGGTACATTATGAAAAGGCTAAAATTCAAGTTACTGCCTTTGACTATTGGTCATTTGAAAAAAAAAAACCATATGGTTAAAAAGTTAAAAACACGACTCCCTTACCAAATCATGCAAAGTAGTGCAATATTAACCCCCTTTATTGAGGCTGACTGCAGAAACCCCTACTTGGGTGTCAACATACACTTTTTGACTAGTTAAAGGAGTTGGGTTATTGAGTTTTTTGAACCAGGAAGCTTTCTGAAAATGTCTATAGGTGTTTCCTGTATTTTAGGAAAAATAAATATTGAGTAAACTATATTAATGAAATTTAATGTTAACTATCGCAAGACGAGTTTCTTAATTGGTTCAATTCTCTTGTTTTTGTTAGCTTGTTCCCCTCCAAGTTACTTAGACTATTTTTGCTTAATCAGAGGGCAGGTTATACAGTTCAGGCTGAAAGGTTAAATTTTTTACGTTTTGTATCACATTTTCGTGCCGTTCATCGAGGGGCCTCATTTGCTGGACTTCGTACCACAACTGTGCGGAAGCTGTTACCTGAGTTAGTACTTTTTTACATAATCGACAGATCGTGTTTTTGTTATAATATCCTTATGCATGATTTTTATATAATTTATATATATATATATATATAAAATAGATCTTGGGGTTTTCTTTGCCCTGTGCACACACCTGATGGAGAGCCCTGTGGATTGTTGAATCATATGACTTGCACTAGTAGTAAGTTACTACTCTCATTTTCCTCTTTTTTCTGTTTCATTTGTTTTCCTCTGTTTTATCCTTTTTCTTAAATGCAAGATATTTGTGCTTAATTATGATGTGTACTTGTTCGTGACTTCCCCACTCTGACTGTGCCTTGATCCGCCTCTTACATGTGGGAGGATTATTATTTATTATTAATCAAAAGAGATTGTGCATTGAATTTTGTCTGTGTGTAATTACCTCTTGAAACAAAGTGAAACCTGTTCCCTAAACTAGATTTCACGGAGACATGCAACTTAACTGTCATGAGTAGAAGCCAAGAAGAAACAGCTGCCAAAACACTAAATTTTGTCGATGTATACCCCTTATTTTTCATGCGATTTCAATCACAGCTGCTCTTTGATCACAACAGTAACTAGAATTGCAGCTGTCCCCATGCATGATAGTGCCATGTCAATTACCATCTTTAATGCTGTCTGAATAATGTTAACATCAACAGCTATATATTGTGTAAACATTTTAATTATTATTATTATTTTTTTAAACCTAGCTATCTAATTCGATGTAAAAAATTATTGCAAAGTATTTATTTAATTTTAATTATTAATTTATTAGTTTATAATAATATCAATATAATGAATTCGATACTGTTAGACCTCAAATAAAGGAAAGATATGTAGCAAGGACTCATGGCAGGTTTAGGAAGAAGCCTGAGTCATTAGTGAAACCTGTAATTGGCTGTAATAGAGCTTTATATAGTTTTCTGTTAGAAAGTAGAGAGGGGGGCGGGGGGGGGGGGGGGTGGGAAATCATTTGGTGATTCAGTTAGGGAGGCTAGGCTCATTCCTAGAGTGTAACAGAATTCATTCAATAATACAGAGAAGTTCTTGAATGTTCTATCACTGCTATCAGAGCATTCGATCCAGAACCTTTCGAATTGGTGTTGGCGTGACTCTGATATTGTCGTTCACCAAATTCGAACCAGATTCCTTCGATTTGGAGATTTGCGAGAGCTAGAAGCTTGTGTTTTAGTGATCGGTGAGAGTACATGGTGTCGACGAGAGGAGGAATGGATGCACGCGTAGAGTTTTTGGAACGAGGTTTAGAGGGACTGATCCAAACACGAGAAGAGTTGGTGACCTTGAGAAGATTGAACGAAGAAGACAGAGCAGAAAGGGCAGAATTGCGAGAACAATTAGCGCAATTGATGGTGACGGTGTGAAGCATGTCGCGTGCAGAGGGAGGAAGTGAGAACAGAGATCGCGATAAGGGTGAACAGCGGAATCGCGATTGTGCAGTGCGCGAGAGAGAAGAGAGATGGAGGAAGCTAGAGATACCGGTTTTCAATGGAGATGATGCATGTGGTTGGACGAATAGAGTGGAGAGATACTTCAAAGTGAAAGGAGTGGAAGAAGAAGGGAGAATCCAGGCTGTGATGGTAGCTATGGAGGGAAGAGCATTAAACTGGTACCAGTGGTGGGAGTTTTGTGAAGAAAACCCTAATTGGAATGATTTTAAGCAAGCTGTGATTCAACGTTTTCAGCCAGTGATGAGCCAAAGTCCATACGAATTACTGTTGAGTCTGAAACAAGAGCAGATAGTGGAGGAATATAGAGAGAAGTTTGAGCTTTATGCAGGACCTTTAAGAGGTACAGAACCTGAATATTTGAAGGGGATATTTTTGAATGGATTAAAGGATGTAGTAAGGGCAGAATTAAAACTTCATCCAGTTAAATCTTTGACTGAATTAATGGAGTTTGCACAGAAGATAGATGAGACGAATTAGCTGATAGAAAAGGGGAATGTTGCAAGTTTTAGAGGAAATTCATCAAAAGTCTATAGTTCATCAAGAACTGTGACTTGGGAGCCAGGCATCAAATCAAATCAGGTTAGACATAAGGAAGCAGCTTCTAGTAGTGAATCTAGTAGTGTGAAGCCTATTGGAACATATAGGGGCAGACCTTTTAGAAGGTTATCTGATGCTGAGTTTCAAGAAAAAGCTGAAAAAGGATTATGTTATAGGTGTGATGGAAAATTTGGACCTGGCCATATTTGTCCAAATAACCAGTTGCAAGTGATGATTTTGGGTGAAGAACAGGATGAAGAGGAGGAAAAAGAAGAGGAGTTTGGGGAAGAGGATAAGCAGTTTCAAAATATCCAACTATCAATATATAGTATAGCTGGATTAACTACAAAAAAATCTATTAGATTGTGGGGGATGATTGAAGGAACAAGAGTTATGACCTTAGTAGATTGTGGAGCTTCCCACAATTTCATCTCAAGGACAACAGTGGGATTATTGCAATTGGAAGTGACTTCTACAAAACCTTATACGGTAGAAGTGGGTGATGGAAGGAGAATTCATTGTGAAGGAGTGTGTAGAAGGGTTAAATTACAGATACACGATCTGCAGATCATGCAAGATTTTTTGTATTTGATATGAGAGGGGTGGATGTGGTGCTAGGTATGGAATGGTTAGCTTCCTTGGGAGAAATAAATGCTAATTTCAAAGAGCTAATTTTGAAAATTCCTAAAGAGGGAGGATCAATTGTATTGAAGGGAGAACCTGCCATAACAAGGTCTATAGCTTCATTAAACTCAGTTTTAAAAGTTTTAAGCAGTGAAGGTGAAGGGTTTATGTTGTACTGTCAAGAGCTGAATGCTGTTAAAGATGAAAAGGGAGTACCTACATGGATGGAAAATTTACTGCAGGAGTTTGAGGGGATATTTCAGGACCCTAGTAGTCTTCCCCCCTCAAGGAAGCATGACCATGGGATTGAATTGAAGCAAGGAGCTGAAATTCCCAATGTAAGGCCTTATAGGTACCCACATTATCAAAAAAATGAGATAGAGAGATTGGTTCAAGATATGTTGAATTCAGGAATTATCAGACCTAGCATTAGCCCCTATGCTAGCCCTATTATCTTGGTAAGAAAGAAGGATGGAGGGTGGAGATTTTGTGTTGACTATAGGGCACTTAATAAAATAACAGTCCCTAACAAATTTCCTATACCAATCATTGAAGAGTTATTAGATGAATTGGGTGGAGCTGTGGTATTCACCAAGCTGGACTTAAAATCAGGTTATCATCAAATCCGGATGAGAGAGCAAGATATTGCTAAGACTGCCTTTAGAACTCATGAAGGTCATTATGAGTTTATGGTAATACCTTTTGGGCTCACAAATGCCCCTTCTACATTTCAGGCTTTGATGAATGAGGTACTGAAGCCATATTTGAGGAAATTTGCATTAGTTTTTTTTGATGATATTCTCATTTATAGTAGAACTATAGCAGATCATCTTAAGCATGTGAAAGATGTATTAATGTTGTTGATTGAGAATCATTTGCTGGTGAATAAGAAGAAATGCAGTTTTGGGCAGAATAAGGTGGAGTATTTGGGGCATATTATTTCAGGAGAGGGGGTGGCTGCAGATCCAAAAAAATTAGAAGTCATGAGAAACTGGTCCATTCCAAAGAATGTGAAAGCTTTAAGGGGTTTTCTAGGACTTACAGGGTATTATAGGAGATTTGTGCAGAATTATGGAAAAGTGGCTAGGCCTTTGTATGATTTGTTAAAAAAGACAATTTTCAATGGAGTGAGGAAGCTGAGGAAGCTGTTAACCAGTTGAAATTAGCCTTGGCAGAGATTCCTGTCCTCACAATTCCTGATTTTTTTCAACCTTTCACAATAGAAACTGATGCTTCTAATAAAGGGCTGGGGGCTGTACTTATGCAACAGTGGCGACCATTGGCTTTTTGGAGCCAATCTCTTTCAGAAACAGCTCAGAAAAAATCTGTTTATGAGAGAGAATTAATGGCTATAGTCTTAGCAATCCAAAAGTGGAGACACTACTTGATGGGCAGGAAATTCACTATTATGACAGATCAAAAAAATTTGAAATTCTTGACAGAACAGAGATTAATGGGAGAGGATCAATTTAAGTGGACCTCCAAGTTAATGGGCTTTGATTTTGATATTGTGTATCAACCGGGTTGTGAAAATAAGGCAGCGGATGCTTTGTCCAGGAGAATGACCTTTACAGCAATATCTATGATTCAATATGATGAGGAGGAGGAGTGGGAAAGGGAGATATTAGCCGATTCAAAGTTGAAAATGATTATGCAAGATTTATTGGTGAATAAGGCTGCTCATCCAGGATATGCTTTGCAGAATAAGAAGTTGTGGTATAAGGGCAAGTTAGTACTGTCAAAGAAATATCCTAAAGTGCAGGTGTTGATGCAGGAGTATCATAGTTCCTTGGTGGGAGGTCACTCAGGTTTTTTCAGAACTTTCAAAAGAATAGCAGCCCTGGTTTATTGGGAAGGGATGAGACAGGATATTCGGAGATTTATTGCTGAGTGTGATGTTTGTCAGCAAAATAAATACCAAGCTTTGTCTCCAGCTGGGTTATTACAACCTCTCCCTATTCCTACACAAGTATGGTCTGATATTTCTATGGATTTTATAGAAGGGCTACCTAAAGCACAAGGAAAAAATGCAATATTGGTGGTGGTGGACAGGTTTACCAAATATGCTCATTTTTTTCCTATTAGCCATCCTTTCACAGCTAAGGATATTGCAGAGTTATTTGTGAAAGAAGTAGTGAAATTACATGGGTTTCCTACTACTATAGTTTCAGACAGGGATAAAATTTTCTTGAGCCAATTTTGGAAAGAGCTATTTAGAACTGCAGGTACGAAATTGAAATTCAGTTCAGCATACCATCCTCAAACGGATGGCCAAACGGAGGTCGTTAATAGAGGAGTAGAAACTTACTTAAGATGTATTACAGGGGAGAAACCTAAGCAATGGCCAGCCTGTTTGAGCTGGGCAGAGTTTTGGTTTAATTCCAATTACAACAGCTCAGCCAAGCTTACTCCTTTTAAAGCTTTATATGGTCGAGATCCACCTCAATTATTGAAGGGCACAACTGTTCCTTCAGTGGTGGAGGAAGTGAACAGATTTACTAGAGAAAGGGATGAGTTATTAGACCAGCTAAGGAGAAATTTGCTTAAGGTTCAAGACCAGATGAGAAGTCAAGCAGATAAGCACAGGAGGGATGTTGAATTGCAGGAAGGAGACTGGGTTTATCTCAAAATACAGCCATATAGACTGAAATCATTAGCTAAAAAGATCAATGAAAAGTTAAGCCCTAGATTCTATGGGCCATACCAGATTGACAAGGTCATTGCTAAAGTGGCCTATAAGCTAAAGCTGCCACCTGAAAGTAAAGTTCACCCGGTATTTCATGTATCTTTGTTGAAAAAAGCTATTTCTCCTACTATAAAACTAGGTATGGACTATAAAACTATTTTGATAATTTTACACTCAATTAATTTTGATAATTTTAGACTCAATTTTTATAAGTGCTATTGTGTGTCAAAATGAATTTTCTAATATTTGCTATCCAAACAAGAGTTTGTGTTAGGAAGAAGGGGACTGGGCCCTGCAACCGGTTAGGCCCATTAGGGGTGGGTTTATGTTAGCAGGAATAACTGTAAACTGTTTAGGGACTTTTGCTGATTGAGAAACAGTGTAAGGAGTGGATGCAAACCTCTCAAAATATGATATGGAGCAGTGTATTGGTTCCTTGGGGCCTTCTCCCTAGTTTCTTTCAATAAAACCAAATTCTTTATCACTGTTGTGATACCAGTTCCATTTCACTTTAAGTGGGCTAGAAGACTTGTGTAATTAAACATGGCATGTTCTTCCATCTAAAATAGCATGGCCTAAATATTTAAAATGTCTAATTGTCTACCTAAAACACTGTTGCATATTCTACCCTTAACTTTTAATTTTTTTGTTTGGACGATAAAATATTTGAAATGTTATTATTCACAACCTACATTAGCGATAATCTTTTTTTATAAGCTAGAAGATTCACTGTTCATTGGAGTAATTCACAATCCAACCATTTGTATTTTGTAGTTAATTTTCTTTTCTCTTTTCTATTTCAGGGATAACGTCATTCTTTGATTCTCAAGGAAACATTAAAGATTATTTTAAAATAAAAATGTCCATCCTAAATGTTTTATTGGAGGTTGGGATGACACCATCATTGCCCAAGATATTTCTCCCTGGTCCACCTGAAGCTCTTACTGTTCTCTTAGATGGTTGTGTTGTTGGTTGTATAGCTTCCAGTGAAGTGGAGAAAGTTGTGGCTCACATACGAGAATTAAAAGTGTCATCTGCCGCAGTGGTTCGTTTTTGTCAAAATTTCCTTACTTCCTTATAATATATTACTTGATAATGACTTCAAAATTATGTTACAGATTCCTGATGATATGGAAGTGGGATATGTTCCTTTGAGCATGGGTGGGGCCTATCCTGGTCTTTACCTGTGCACATCCCCTTCAAGATTTGTTCGGCCAGTAAGAAATATATCAATTCCTTCCAATGGAAGTGAAAACATTGAACTCATTGGGCCATTTGAGCAGGTCATTATAGATTTTTCTTTTGTATGTTGTATACTTGTTTGGAGCTATTCTAATAAAGGCATCTATCTTTATTGAGATGAGTGCTATGAACTTAGGATTTGTCAAATTTTTAAGTGTTTTGTATGTTTCTTATCAGGTTTTTATGGAAATTAGATGTCCTGATGGCGGAGATGGTGGAGATAGTAAATTATATCCCTTGCATCTGATATATAATTATTTATACTTTCTTCTCCATTTAAACTTCTCTAACCTGAATATTTTGGGGCATTGTCTCTCATCGTAGATCATATGCCCAATCATATCAATTGGTCTTTAAATTATATCCCCTGCGTATGATATAACATTATTTATACTTTATTCTCCCTAGACTGTTATAACTTAAAACATTTTGGGCCATTTTCAGACTCCTCAGACTCCCATTGTACGCACAAGTACATATACTAAATACAACATTGATAATTTCCAACAGGCACAAATGCTATAGTTGCAGTTCTGGCATATACAGGGTAACTGCTTTAATACAAAGCAACTGTAATTTTAACCTTCCTGTGCTATTTACAAATATCTTGTGTTATTTAATTACAGATATGATATGGAGGATGCTATGATTCTAAACAAGTCATCGGTGGAGCGTGGAATGTTTCATGGACAAATATATCAGGTTAGATACCTCACAACTAATTAAGCTTTCTTGATTAGTTCATGACACAACTTCTATTGAGCACCATTTTAAACATTAGAACATTAAGCTTAAGAATGATTATGTTTTAAATGTTGTTTAGATTATGACTTAAATTTGAATGACTCAAGGTTATGTTTTGATTATTTTTAATGTTATGTTTGAATGGTTTTGTTATGTTTAGATAGTGGCTTAAATTTGTAGTAATTTTTTTAATTGATATCTTTTATTGATTTATTAACTCTATACATAAAGTGTAGGTAATGGGTGCAGACATGGGTGTATATAGGTACCCAGTAGGTACAAGGATGGGGATTAAAGTTGTTACCCGCACGAGTATTGTGGTGGTACGGGTACTATAGTACCCCTACCCATTGCCATCCCTAGGCATGATTGTTAGTCTCTTAGTATATCTGTCCATTTTAGCTTAAGGTAAAGAGAGTGAGAAAAGAAACATAATGCAGTCTATGGAGGAGAACTAAATAACGTAATGATGATTATTCAGGTCTGAATTTCTCTATCTACAATTAACCTGGACACCAAACTAAAACACAGATTATTTACATATCCAACAATGTTTTTATCTGAGTTCCTTTTTGCCCTTTTTCTGCTGGTGTCATGGTCTGGTTGTATTGACTTCTTCTGTTGTTTGTGTTGGATAAAGGGGTAATGTTCCTGATTCAGATGGCAAATTTTCTTTTTATGACTGTTTTGGCAGACAGAAACTATTGACTTGACTGAACAAGGGGGAAGGTCAGACCGATCTTCAAGAATGTTCAGAAAAAGTAATTTAGAGAAATCAGCTTGTCCCTCAATCGATTCAGATGGACTTCCACATGTTGGTCAGGTATTATGCCTCTATCCTCTCCTTCCCTCAGTACCTTCTCTTGACTTCAATTTTGTCAGAAAAAATCTTGATGTTTGACTTTCAGATGATACGGCCTGATGATCCCTATTGTAGCATTTATAATGAGGTAACAAGTTCCATGCACACCTTAAAAAGAAAGGGTTCTGAAGCTGTTTATGTTGACTATGTTGCTGTTGATGTCAAAAACAAGAAGCACCTTCAGAAGGTGAGTCAAGAAATTTCGTTATAATTTTCTTCTCTTTATTTGGTGAGTTTTTCATGTTTAAAAGAAAGAAAAGTATAGGTTCTTGTATGCATTTGCACAGATTGATCTTGTCAATGATTGAACCATGTTATTTACTTCCTTGACCTTTGATGCTCCATTCATGTTTTCTTCGAGTTCTTTTCCATTTAGATATACATGGAATTGAGAGCTTTACTATGATGATTACCTTTTTTTTTACTTGCTGAGGTCCTTTTGTTAATATACTTGAAAGATGAAATTTTAGATTCCCTGTTGCCCATGTTTATGTCCTCTCTTCAATAAAATTTCATCAATTTATAATTCATAAAACAAAAATTGTATTCTTTGATTTGATTTGTTTATTTGTCACAAGAATATTTGATTTGCAATTGAAGTTTCTATTTTTTTACCAATTCCTGATAATTTTTTGTTGGGTTAACTAAGTTTTTAGTCCTTTGAACTTTTTCAAAATTCTTTTTTAGTCCCTAAACAAATATTTGATTGGTCTTAGTCCTTAAACTTTTTTCTATTACAACTTTTGGTCCCTGCTGTTAAATGTAGCCTTCAATAATGATGTGGTGCAATTTTTATCATTATTTTATTACTTTTTATGCCAATTAGATTTCTGGCGGTTCAAAACTGCCAGCAAATGCCTGCTTTTCAACTTGAATCAACGGAAAATAAATAATAACATATTCATAACTTTAATCAAATTAGGTCCGGTTCTTTCAAACCACAAACCAGATATAGATACCCAAAAATGTTACTACGATCCCCAAAATCACCACAACACAATGCTATTTGAAATCCATCACTTTCCATTCTCTTCATATTCAAAACCCCATCACACTCTACAAACACAAACAATCTCCTCTCTAGAAATCAACCAATGTTACAAGGAATCAACAACTTGGGAAGGAATTTGTTTCAACTGAACCCTGGCGAACCTTAAACCTTCAAGCTTTAGACACCACTCCGCAACAAAAATCAATTATATACATCAAAAGTCAGCACTCTATCTTAACGGGGAGCAACTGCGTAGTGGACCAAGCAGCGGTGAGCGTGAGAATGTGAGGGGGTCTGAGGGGAGTCTCGAAACGATCAGCTCGTGCTCGTAGATCTCATGCACCTCTGGGCAACCGCCTCATCATGTCACCCTCCACGCATCTTGCCACCGTTGCGATGTCTGCGGTGTGAACAACTCAAAATTGAAGCTGGGTTTTCAAGATTTGAAGAAGCGTGAAGTGGGGGAGAGAAGGTTGGGGGTGAAGGAGGAAATGGGTGGTCTTCCATCATGAATCTGGTTGGATACTAAGGCAACAATGACACAACCGAGGTTTCTATTGGGGTTTGAATAGATGGAAACAGATGAGGTGACTTTTGCTAGTGTTGTTTTCTGATTGAGGAAAAGAAACTATGATATGAATAGAGGGCAATTTTGAAGCATTTTTTAGTGGTTTCTAATTGTCAGAAAATGAATCTCATTAAATAATAAAAAAATAACATGTGGCGGTCTCAGAGTGCCACATCCTCATTTAACGGTCATATCGGTTGGGACTAAACCAACATCAACATCAACTTTAATCCAAACTAATTGGGGTCGGTGGTAGATGAACCTAATGATTGATACGAGGAGGTTGGGAAAAAAAGGGAAGGGGAAGGGAAAAGGGGAATAAGATAAAAGAAAAGAAGGGGGAAAAGAGGGGGGAGATGAAGAGGAAAAGGACTAAAAAGGGACCATCAGGAACATAAAGATAACAAAGGGTCTAATCCTCCACCAACCTTATAGATTTTCTCCATTCTGTCCTAAGACACATCGTTCGCTAATTTATAACTTGGTAAGTTTCGATCTACCTCTACCTCTTTCTGTGTCGAGCTCTTGGTAACAAATTTTTGTTCTTACGGGAGTATCTATGGGCCGTCTCATTACATGTCCAAACCACCTCGATCTATGTTTCCTTATCTTTTCACTCATTGGTACTACTACTACCTTTCATTGAATATCTTAATTTCTTATCTTATTTATCTTCGTATAACCACACATCCACCTTAGCATCCTTATTTCTGCTACCCCTATTTTATGATCATGTTGCCTATGTGCTGACCAATATTCAACTCCATATAACATTGCAGACCTTACAATTATTCTATAGAATTTTCCTTTTAGTTTAAGGGGAATTTTGCGGTCACACAAAAGCTCAGATGCACTCCGCCATTTCATTTACACTGCTCTAGTTCTATGATTTACATCCACATCAATCTCTCCACCTTTTTGCAAAATTGATCCTAGGTATCTAAAAAATCTTTCTTGGATACCTCTTGACCACGTAGATGCACAGGGTCTTGATCACCATCTCTTACTAGCGAAAACTCACACTTCATATACTCAATCTTGCTCTGGCTTAACGTGAATCGTTTAGACTCCAAAGTGATTCTCCACAATTCAATTTTCCTATTAACACCGTCTTTGATCTCATCAGTAAGCACAATATTATCTGCAAAAAGCATACACCACAACACTTCCTCTTGAATATCTCTTGTTAGTTCATCCATCACTAAGGCAAAAAGATAAGGACTAAGAGTCGAATCTTGGTGTACACCTACCGTGATAGGAAAACTTGATGTTCCATTACAAACTTTCACACATGTAGTAGTCCCATCATACATATTCTTGATTACATTTACATACTTTAATGATACTTTTTTCTTCTTAAGAGTTCACCATGTAACTTTTCTTGGGACCCTATCGTATCTTTCTCAAGATCTATGAACACCATATGTAAGTTTTTCTTCTTTTCTCAATACCTTTCCATTAATTGTCGCATCAAGAAAATGATTTCCATGGTACATCTTCCTGGCATAAATCCAAATTGATTTATGGAAATCTTGGTCTCTTTCCCCAAGCGATGTTCGATAACTCTCCCACAACTTCATAGTATGGCTCATAAACTTATGTTTCTATAGTTAAAACAATTCTGGATATCTCCCTTGTTTTTGTAAATAGACACAAACATACTTTTCCTCCAAGCATTAGACATCTTATTTGTTTGAAAAATCTTATGGAAAAGAATGGCCAGCCATTTAATTGCCACATCCCTCAGGCCTTTCCACACTTCAATAGAGACGCCATCGAGTCCCAAAGCTTCAAAGCTTCATTTATATTAATTCTGTGCACAAATCTTCTATTCGGATCATCATCTCTTATCAAAAAAATTTTGATTTTCATCCTTGATGCATCTAACTTGGGTGAGGTCTTTACTCTTTTTATCCCTAATTTTTGCAAGTTTGTATATACCTTTTTCACCATCATTGTCCCCAAGATTTTTATAAAATCGGTGAAAACTTTGCCTCTAACTTCCTGCACTGCTATCTTTGTATTTTTTCTCACTAATCTATTTTTTTGCAAGTTCTCATCATTGGAACTTTTATGCAAAGATTTAAAACATTCATTCTTCTATTTAATTGCTTTCTGCACCTCTCCATTCCACCACCATATTTCCTTTGTAAGAAATATGTTTCCTTTTCTTTCTCCCAGCACTCTCCTTCCCACATATTTGTTCAAAGACTAGAGCAGTCAAATATTTGTTTAGGGACTAAAAATCCAATTTTGAAAAAGTTTGAGGACTAAAAACTTAGTTAACCCATTTTTATATTGACTGCTACACTGCATAATCCTGGATTTTGTAATCTGAATGTTGTTTCAAGCGATATGATACTAGCAACGGAAACATAAATTCAAGCTAGATAACCTTATATTCAGTGTAATTTGATTTGGTTAGTCAGTTGCTATTTTTTTACTGGGCTTATAGTTCTTTATTTGATTATTCACTTTGATCTGCTAATTTTTGTCTTATGCTTATTGGAGCAGGTTAACATACGCTTTCGACATCCTCGGAACCCTGTTATTGGTGATAAATTTAGCAGTAGACACGGGCAGAAAGGCGTTTGCTCTCAGTTGTGGCCAGACGTTGATATGCCATTTTCTGGAAATACTGGGATGCGCCCAGATCTCATTATCAATCCTCATGCATTTCCTTCCAGGATGACAATTGCTATGCTTTTGGAATCTGTTGCCGCTAAGGTACTACGACTAAACAATTGCATAAAGATTATATATACAACAAATGCCTTATGCATGAAGATTATCATATAAGTTATCAATTTTTTCATTTGACGTAGTTGATAGCATAGTAGTCGATAGTGCGCTATAGCAGAGTGGAGCGGCCCCTGGACCGCTATGGGATTCAAATAGTGGGAGATTGTGACCATTGATAGGATAGGAGACAAAATAGTGACTTTTGTGCACAATAACGGTGCTACCATGATATAGCCTTCAATCCCCATTGTTTGGGTTATTTTGGGTAAAATATTTCACAAAAAGTTACCTCTGGTTTGACCTTTGTTCCTTCACAGTTTATAAGACTTTTTTTCCATGTATTCTGTCCTTACTTCTTCCTTTAAACTTCTGTGTTCACATCCTGCTAAATTTTATCTAATTTGTTGTGATCTTTTTCTATTAATTTCACCATCATCTTTCATTTTTTAACTTCATTATTATCATGTTCCTTTTGCTTTATGACTTCATTACTATGTTCTTAATGCTTCTAGGTGGATGGTGATTATGTGTGTAAACTGTGACTTATTTTTTATGATAAATTTCTTTAATTTTGGGAATTTTGATTTGTTTTTTTGAGTATTTATATGTGTAGTATGTATACTATTTAGTTTATATGATAACATCTAAAATATTGGTCAGTCCGCTATCCAACTATAGCATTTTCAGAGTTGACTGCTACCCACCACTGTCTGAAATTGATAACTATGGTTGATAGTAGATAAAGATATGACAATGTCAAGTGAGAATGATATTATTACTATGTAGTTCCTTTAATTATTTATGGGTAAATAGCCAAATTTGACTCTAAGTGTGAAACACTGACAGATTATTCCTTGAAAGATGAAAAATTCAAACTTAGTACCTGAATGTGCAAAAAGTGCGTCAAATTAGATTTAATGACAAATTGGTCCTTAAACTTTGC
Organism: Glycine tomentella; assembly: GCA_007407185.1. Taxonomy (NCBI): domain Eukaryota; kingdom Viridiplantae; phylum Streptophyta; class Magnoliopsida; order Fabales; family Fabaceae; genus Glycine; species Glycine tomentella. The sequence continues at coordinate 260,520 of PYAF01003183.1, forward strand.
AACCTATTGTTAATTTGGTTCTTAGACAATACAACTTATTGTAAAATTGGTCCTTGAACATTACAACTTAATGGCAAAATGGTTTCACAAATTTTAATGGAAGAATTAAATCAATTAATTTATCGTACTTTTTGTACATTCAGGGAATAAATTTATATTTTTCATCTTCCAGGGACCAATTTGTCACCGAATCACACTTTCAGGAACGAATTTGGCTATTTACTCATTATTTATCTTAGGGTCATTTTTGTGTTTAGGCTTGTCTTCACTTTTTACTTATTATGTTAAGAACTATGAAGCACCAAACTTGTACATCCAAAATGGTTGCTGTATTAGAGTTCAACACGAATTATTTCGGATACTTCTAGCCTACATCTTTTCAGTTATTTATTGAAATTTTGTACATTGCAGTTGCACTATAATTAGATAAATTATAGTATTTTATTGTGTCTACAATGACTAATGCTGACTTAGGAAACTTGGATATCTTTAATATTTGTGTTTTTATGCTAATATTATATCAATTTCTTATGTTGTATCTTAGCTTAGCTGTGCTGTATCTGTCTCTTGTTAGAAGGCATGGCTGATTAATAATAATTTCTTCTTGCAGGGAGGTAGCTTGCGTGGAGAATTTGTAGATGCAACTCCATTTCGAAGTTCAGTGAAGAAAGACAGTGGGGAGTCTGATTCAAAGTCAGGTTCACTTGTCGATGATCTTGGCCTTCTGCTAAGAGAAAAGGGATTTAATTATCACGGTTTGGAGGTTCTATATAGTGGTGTTTATGGAACAGAACTAACATGCGAGATATTTATTGGACCTGTTTATTATCAGCGGCTGCGTCATATGGTTTCAGACAAATTTCAGGTGAACAAATTCACTGTTTTGACTTCTTATATAACCACCAGCAAAATGATACTTCTCCATGTTATCTGAAAATGTTAGGCCTTCTAGATAGTGGTTGTGATAGTGTTCAAGTGTTGTTAGTTGACAGTGTAAAAAACTTTATAGTGTATATTAAATTTAAACTCAATAAATTGTTAGGATTTTTATGCTGATGGGAGTGGAACAGTAGAACTTCTGTTCTTTGTTCTATTGAATTGCTTTCTGCTGACAACAAATTCAAAGACATTTTGATAAACAACGGTTCCAATAAACAACGGTTCCATTGCTTGATATTTTTATTCACTTTTCCCCCTTAATTAATTGCAATAAAGGGTAATCTTGCTACTGCCTAACTAAATGTTATCAAAATGTTGTTTAATACCAAATTCTTTTTCTCTGTTATAGGTTCGATCTACAGGCACAATTGACCAGGTCACCCGGCAGCCAATAAAAGGAAGAAAGCGTGGTGGGGGAATTCGATTTGGAGAAATGGAACGCGACTCTCTGCTTGCACATGGAGCGGCATATCTTTTGCATGATAGGTTGCACACCTGTTCTGATTATCACATTGCTGATGTTTGTTCACTTTGTGGAAGCATGCTTACAACAACATTCACCCAACCTCAAAAGAGGCCAGTTCGGCAGATTGGTGGTCTACCCCCTGGAAGAGCTCCAAAAAAGGTCACTTGTCATGCTTGCCGAACGAGTAAGGGCATGGAGACAGTTGCCATGCCCTATGTATTTAGATATTTGGCTGCCGAGTTAGCAGCAATGAATATAAAAATGACTCTTAAGCTCAGTGATGGAGCCGGAGCTGGAGCCTGATATGTTATACTTAAATTCATTGGATGTGTTAAATGTGATTTGTATCACAACATGAATGTCTAATGGAGGCTCAGATGCTTGCTCGCGTCATGGGGAGTTAAAAATTTTCCAGGCCATGCATTCATATAGGTGACATCACAGACTGTAATCTGAATTGCTGGCTGCTTTTAACACATCCAGATAGTCGTGCAAGGATTGAAGTTCGTCATGTGAAAATTGTTTAATGGATTCATCAAATGGTGGGAGGAGATAGGTTTAGTTTATAATGTCGTAAATTGTATCATAACCTTGAGTTGTGGTGAAAGCACCCTTAATCATTGCTCGAGGACAGATGCAATTGTCTATTATTTTGCATATTAAATTATGTTGTATCCTCCTTTAGTAAAAGTAAATTCATACGATATAGTTTAATTTTGATACAATTACTCTTAGCATAAAGATTTTTATGTCCTCAACTAATTAGAAATTATTCTAGTTGTAATTTTTAAAAGTAAATATTATAAAAATGATTTTTAATTATGACAATCCATTTTTTTTATAATTTTCAATTAAATTATAAATAATAATAATTCAATTATAATCATTAAGAAAGTTTAGTTTTTATAATTTAGTCTAGATAGATTAATCTTTAAAAGAAAGAATTGATTGGATATGACATTTATATTCTTAATCTTAAGATTGGGATATAAGTGATGACAATTTGATCTAAGGTAAAATGTTAAGACAAATATTATACTTCAGGGGATTTTGCGATAAGTTTGTCAATTCTATTTTGAAGATGTATTAAAAGTCCTCTCAAAGGTAAAATGGTAGACAAATATTAAATTTTAATTTCAATACTTCAGGTGATTCAGTGACAATTGTCAATTTTATTTTGAAGATGTATTAGTCGTGACAATTCAATAATTCTAAATTTAAATGAAAAATACAATAGATTACGTAATTTTGATTCTTTGTTGCATTGATATATGCATGAGAGCATGGGATAACTAAATATAAAATTGAAATATTATCAAAATAAAATATTTATTATATATTTTGCACAATTAATTCTTGATTTCTTTAGGGTGAGCAGGTTTTTTTGACTGAAGGTTTAGTTATAAACAATTAGATTAGCTAATTAGATGTAATAGTTTTTAACGAACATTGAACATTGTATGGTACTAATACATTCCTTATGTGTAATCAACTCTCTAAATTAAATTTCCTTAAAAAAAATCCTCTAACTTAAGTATTCGGTTTCAATGACATTTTGAATAGTGTTTTCCTAAACTTTATCAGTAATAAATTTTGATAGTGATTATATTTTCTCAAATTTAATATTTTACGTTTTTGTTGACCATTCCATAGTCACACCATAGTTAAACAATATTGATTTTATTATTAATTCTATAGACTTAAATATGTTTTTAATTTCTCAAATTTGAGGATGTCTTTTTTAGTCACTCAAATTGCAATTTATAGCTTATTAGTCTCTCAAGTTTGTGAAATGCTTATTTTAGTCCCTCTTGCGGTCAAAAACCTCCACAAATTATACCTCAACATAATTTGATGGATTAGAAAAAAGAATTCACGAATTTAAGAGACCAAAAAATTCAAATTTTAATTTGGAAACTAAAAAATATAGACCCTAGAATTTGAGGTCCCTTTTTTTTATTGACAAGATTCGAGAAACTAGAAACATAATTAAATCATTTTTATATTATTTTTTTCTCATTACAGTAGACCTTTTATTTTATACAATGTCACACTAAAGGCCACATTAAAGCGAGTCATGTTATATTCTCCTACAAATTATTCTTTTGCCTTATAAAGAAATTAAGAAATAAAAAAGTAATATACTTAATGCCTTGAAATCAAACCTGATATAATTTTGTGTCACCCAAGATTCTCAGCCTCCGTCATGGTCTTATCTATTACCATGAAAGGACACTAGCCACGACAAGACGACCTATCCTTGCCATTACGGAGCATAACCTAACAACATACAAGACATACAATGAAGAGCAAGCAGAGAAAGATTTCATCAACAAAGGGAAATATTTGTATTAAAAAAAAGAACGATTGTTGGAGTTACAAAAGTCTTTGCAACCCAAAATCAACAAAACACAAAATACAAAAAGGACAGCCTAGACATTTGCCCTATCATCCATTTCTTCACTAGCACCCTCCTCTGCAGCAGCAATCTCTTACTCGTCGAGTAGAACACCATCTTTCACATCCTTGAATGGGTCAAAGAGACTCAGGTCAAGGTCCTTAGCGAAGAACCCGACCTGCCTAACGACCTTGTGAAAACCTTTCTCATGCTGTTCTACGGCCTCGTTCTTGTAGACAAGAAAATCCTCCCCAAGCTACCTGCGAGCTTCCTTCTCCTCCGAAGCCTTGAGCTCGGACTCCTTCAGTTAGGCCTTCAAGTCATCCACCGTCTTGGCAAGCTCATCCCTCTCAGCAGCAACACTGTCAACCTTGCTGGCCAAGTCCCTATTCACCTGCAACAAGTTCTTGCAATGCCCAGCCAGCTCATCTCCATCCAAATGAGTGCACAACAGCTTGGCCAAAGCACTGTTAGCCTTGGCAGTCAACTGATGGTTGGACTTAACAGCCTCGACAAAGGCAACAGTGGCATTGGCCACCTTGGAGTGATCCACTTTCCAAATAGTACGGACAATGGCCTTTCACTTGCCACCTCAGCCTCCGGTGATTCTACCTTGCCCACAACTTCCTGGTGGGGCTCTCCATTCTCCTCTAAGATAGCCAGGCTTCTCTGGAGGAAGACCTTCACAGTATCGTTGGCATTCTGAACCCCGACCGACTGAATCAAATTCTTGTTGAAGGGAGATATGCACTGTAAGGACTTTTATTTTCGGCGCTTAACCCCGCGCGATAGCGCGGGGATTCAGGTCAGAAAACCCTACTAAGGGTGCGGCGCCGGTGGCGCCAAGATTGGCGTTAATGGCGCCAAATGTAATAGCTGGAATTAGTAAGCATAAATACAAGTTTTATGGCTGTTCTGGCATATGGCGCGACCCACTTGAAGTGTGACG
>PYAF01003184.1:0-32898 GCA_007407185.1 Glycine tomentella
TTTCTAAGACAGTTCGTAGCTAACAACCGTCTTAGAAAGGTACTTTCTAAGACAGTTTTCAACCGACGTAAAAAATTCGATGCTTTAACGACACCTTTTACAACGACGGTTGTACAACCGACGTAAAAAGCGCTAAATAACCGATGTAAAAAGTGGTTTTTGTAGTAGTGGCATGATATTAAGTTATTATTTATTAATTTGGAGGACAAAAACGCACACACTTGAAGAATCAAGCCCATTGCAAAATTGACATATAACTGTCTGCACCCAAGGCATCATGTGGTCGGTGGATGGGTGTGCCTGCTTAGTTTTGGCGTTTCACAATAGGACAGTTAGTCTATGGTCATCTCCAATAGATGATATTGGAGGAGGATTTTAAAGTGAAGATCTGTTTTTATAAGATATATCCAATTAGTAGAGCATCTCAAGATTTTCATGTTGGAGGTTGGATTTTTTTAAAAAAGTCCTCAAGACTTGAGTGTTTTTTTTTTTAATAAAAAAATCATTTTTAATTGTCTCTCTCCCTAATTGATTATTGCATGAAGAAACAAATTCAGAAAAAGAAAAAGAACATATCATCGAATAACAACAACAATAGATTTGTCACAGTCTATAACAATAACACAACAAATACATGACAATGTAATTTTAAAATAAATAATAAAAAATAAAATCAATTACAAAATGCAATGCCCTTGCAGAGAGACACGGCGGTCGACAATGAGGACCAGATCAGAGCCTCATGTGGCCATGGGGCCTAGGTCAAAGACTCACGCGACCAGATCAAAGGCATGCATGGGGTGACAGGAAGATAAAGCACTGAGCAATTTTATTTTATCCCAACTTTGTTGCATATCTGCAAACAAAACGTTATATTCACACAATAGAAGTTCATCAACGATTTCAAACAAACTTGATGAAATATATTTGGAAACATTTAGGTCATAATAATGATGAAATTTAATTTTTGTTGCTCAATGTTGATGTTTATATTTTTTTTTTCGATCAATTTTATGTATTATCGTAAGTTTAAATTATTTTTAAATTATTTTGATAAATAAATATTTTAATTATTAATAAATTCAGTATTTTTGAATTAATTTTTTAAATTAAAAATATATAATTATTTATTTTAAATTATTTTAAAATTATAAATAAATATTAGAAGGTAGGACTCTTGTAGGACTTAAAAAAATGATTTAAAATCTCAAAATGAGATTTATTATTGAACTAATTTTTTTTTAGGAGATCTTGAAAGTGATGCAATACTGCATGGTCTGCCAAAATGATGATTAAGATCTCAAAATGAGATCTCCTATTAAATATGCCCCAAGTGTGTGTTTGGATCACCTGTGAGACAATTTGAGATGGAAGTTGTTGAAACAACAATATTCATACTCCAAAATGATCTCGGATTTTGTTTTGTCGCAAGTCCACCAAAGAAACAAACACAGACTAAATGAAAAGTAAATGTGTGTTTGAATTAACATCCGTGATATGTGTTTGATCAGTTTTTCAAATCATGAAATACCAAAAGCAACTAAAAATTGCTTTTGTGATCCAAGTTTGAGTGCATATTAGGGAAAACGCTGGCGAGACAAAAAAATAATAATTTTGCTAGCCAATTAAGAATAAGTTTCTTACTTTTATGTTGGATTATTAGATTTGCATATTGTGTGAATGAAAATTCAAACACGATTATGTTTGATAAAATTAACTAAAAAGTTAATTAGAAAACGATAAGTTAGTTTATAACTAAAAAATTATCTTATTATATCAAAAGTGTTAGGTAAAATTAGTTGTTAAAGTAGTTAAAAAATATAAAATAATAAAAATAATAATATCATGATTTATTTAGAAAATATAATAAGGAAAATGAATAAATATATTTGAAGTAATATTTTGAAAAATGCTAGAAGTTATTAAGAAAAATTTATTTATTGAACAATCAAATGAATTTTTTTAATTTAGTAAAAGAAATTAAAAACAAGTTGAAATGCCTGAACGAATATAACTTATAAATAAATATTATTCATGCACTTTTTTATTTAAGGAAATTGCTAATTTGGTTCTCAAAAACTTGGAAATGAAATATGTCATTTTAGTACTTAAAAGATAATCAAATTTATTTTTTTTGTTATAAAAGTGTAATTTGTTATTTATTCTAGGAAAATAAATTAAAAAGTTGTGAAATCATTCATTTCCTTGACGAGCTCATAGGATGAGAACCTGGTCAACTGTATCTGAGAAGGTTAATAGCTATCTGCTGCAAAACTGATTCAACACCAAAAGCTTTAAAACCCCGATTCCAAGCAATAACAAATCCTAAGAAAATTGCCGACAATTCAGTATAAACTATAGAGCAAGATCCTAAATTAAGACACTTGTGCTATTTAAATGAGGAGATTAATGAATACTATGTTTTGTTTTTTTGGGTGGAATAATGAATACTATGTACTATGAGTGTAAGGTCTCTAATTTACACTAACATCCAAAGAAATTTAAATATTTAGCTTACATCATGAGGCTCAATAAAAATATGCTCTAAATAAAAAAAAAGTCTAAGCACGTGGTTAAGAAGTCAAGCCATTATTAGTCGGTGTGATTTGTCCCAAACTTGATACCTTTGTTTATACGCAATTTGAGGAAGTAGAATTAGACGTACTTTTGTTTTTTTTGCAGAGAAGTGACACCTGTGAGATAGGAAAAATAAAATAAAATTACAACCAACCAAGAAAAAGAAAAAGAAAATGCAGTGATTATATTAAAAGAAAAACAGTGAAGGGCAATAATTGAATGGCTGTTGAGTGAGAATTTGAGTGAGAATTTTTTTCTTCTTCAGAGGAATACGTGTCCGATGAAAGATATTAATGTATTAATAGTAAATAAACAGAATAGAATTAATAAACTAAATTTGTACTCGTGTTTTCAACAGGTTATTCACAAATAAAAAAATAATTGATTATAATATTTTAATATTTTTCTCATACATTAATGCTAGTATTAATTATTATATATAAATATTAAAATAAAGGGATAAAAATATGAATATTAAAAGAAAATATGATGTTTCTGAGAAACTGGCAAGAATGAAATATGTTTCAGGTTATTGTAATTCTATTTTATTTAAATTACATTTGAAATTATTCTGTACATAAATAATATTTACTAATATTTTCATAAAAAATTATAATTATAATAAACATTCCATTATTTTATAGTAATTATACTTTTAAATATCAATTTAATATTTGACATAATATGACTATTCTAGTAAGATTATCTATAATAAATTTATTATATTTTCCTTCTTCTTTCTTTTAGATGTACTGTATATTTTACATGCTATTAGTAATTTGTCTCTCCTAGCTATCTCAAACAATCATCTTTTTATTTTTTATCTATATATAAGATTTGTTAAACTTTTAACTTTGTTTCTAAATTAAAGTTAAATAATTTTTTTATTAATTTTTTAAGAGTCAAAACCAAGTTTATTCCCATAAACTTATCAAACCAAGTTTTTTTTTTTTAACTTAACACAATTTAAATTATTTATTATAAATTTAAAATATAATTTTTAAGAAATACGAATGTTTAAGCGGGTGTATATATATATATATATATATATATATATATATATATATATATATATAAAGTAAATTTTACTTGAAATTTTTATAACAGTTTTAAGATAACTTTAGTAAATAGTTAAACCCTTTTTTATTTCTTTCCAATGCTAAAAATTTGAATATAACATGACTTTATTGAGAATACTTTTTGTTCACTAACAGGTTGTGGCAATGAGTTTGAGGAAAGAAATGCATGGTCCACGCCAAAATCTGCGTGATTGGTACTGGTACATGAGCCAAGCAGCACTAGCCATACACAAGGCAAACCCAAATGTGCTAGTGGTTATCTCAGTTTTGAACAATGACACTGAGTTGCAGTTTCTAAAAAGTAAACCATTGAAGATAGACTAGGGTAAGGAAATGGTGTTTGAGACACATTTGTACTCATGGTCTGGAATGGGGACCCTCAAATTGAAAGAGATATGGACAAAGCAACCATTGAACAGGATATGTGCCAATAGCATTAAAGGGATAAACCACAGAGCTGGGTTCCTTACCACTGGCAAGAATGCAAATCCTTTGGTCTTTACAGAGTTTGGGTTTGATGAGACAGGTTCTTCAGAGGAAGACAACAGGTTCTTGACATGCCTTCAAACCTATCTTGTTGGAAGAGATATGGACTGGGGTTTGTGGGCATTTCAGGGTAGCTACTATGTTAGAAATGACAAGGTTCAACTTGGTGAGTGATTTGGTGTAACGGATGACACTTGGCATCACCTGAGAATCCCCAACAAGTTCCAACTTTTGCAAAGGAAGAATCAAGGTAAGCATTTTGAGTTAACTAATGGACTTACTGCATAAAGATGTCTAGTTCAATTGGTTGAACTATTTGCGTGATTTATTATAATCTTCTAATAAAATAAATATAGACATTATAAAAGTAAAATAAAAACTTACTTGTGATACTTTATGATTTAATAACTGTGTAAACTCTTAATGTATTTAAATTAAATTCAAATCAAAATATTTTTTCAGGCATGTGCAGAAAGGCTAATATCAATATCCTATTCCTATTGTATTTAACATGTGTGTTTTTATGCAGAACCTACCTCTAAGGCCCCAAGTTTATATATCTTGTACCACCCACTATCTGGTCAATGTGTCCAAGTGAATAGCAAGAATGAGCTTGAAGTTGGTAGCTGTGAGAGCAAAAACAGATGGTTTCGTAGTAGAAATGGGGCTGAAATTATTTTACATGGCACTAAGAAATGCTTAACCGCAGTCGGTGAAGGGCTTCCAGTTGTTGTTTCTGATGATTGCCAAAGCAAGAACAGTTCTTGGGAAACTGTATCACTTTCTAAACTTCACTTGGCTACTATGGATCAACATGAGAAGCAACTTTGCTTACAGAAGGATTCTACCTCATTCAGCATTGTGACTTCAAAATGTATCTGCATAAAAGATGATTCTCAATGTCTTGATGATCCCCAAAGTCAGTGGTTCCAGCTTCTTGCCTCCAATGTGTAGCTTAGGTTAACTGGTTTAGATTAGTATTGCCGAAAAAGAACTTATTTTATTATTTTATATTGTGTCTAGTAGAATTGCTGTATCACTATAGAGCATTTAGTGATATGATTAGGTTTATTGAAATCTCATCACAATAAAATAGGATATTTAATGATAAATTTTCCTTTTTTAATTTGCTGTTGAAGATTATAGTAGAACTAGTTTGTCTTCATGACTTCATTTAAATATAATAGGTTTTAGAATGAGTTACATAGCCAATAATTCAATTATGTTCCCAGTAAATCCCACTTAAACCATTGTTTGACCAAACAAAATAATTCAAATAGCATTTGTCATGTGTTAATTAACCATTCAATGAGTCTGGCTGAGGCACTCACATTGGATGATGCCACATTTTGCAAAGACACATTTGTTGACCAAACAACATGTTTCTGTGCATTTAGTGCCATTAGATTTCCATTCTCTGATATTGTGACAACCCCAGAAAAATCTTTCAAAGGTAGGTTTCTGTTAGCAACCCATACAACAGCGGGTTTCGATATGTACCAGATTCCAAGATAACGGTTTGTGGAATTCTGATGGCTGAAGAATCCCAGTGTGTGAACATGCTGTTATTTGAGCTTAGTGTTATAGGTTCCTTGATGGGGTTAGATGCTGTTATGGTGTCCAAGGCTGAGACCAAAAATGAAGAAAAGAAGGTAAATATAAGCAATAATACAGATAACAAAGATAGTATGATTAGTGAATCCCATGAATAAGGTGAATATGAGTAGTTCTTTCTGGCATTTTTTGGTTGGAAGCTAAGAGCAGCGTAAATAACAACCTAGCTTCACACCTAAAACCGGTTGCATTACTTCTGTTACACTTTATTGCTTTATACTGTTGCCAAATTTGAATACCACTGATATATTATTATTATTATTATTATTATTATTATTATTATTATTATTATTATTATTATTATTATTATTATTATTATTATTATTATTATGTAGTGCTACTTTTTATATATGTTATTTGACCTGAAAAATTGAAACTTCGAAGCAACTTGACATGATCTTTGACAATTACCCATTTTTATGAGTTAGAGGAAGACTCATTTCATTGATTGCACGCATAACATAACAAATTGATGCTATTGACGCAATTCTTGTATGTTGATAGCGTGATAACTTGATGCCCAATCCAAGGGTTACATTCATTTTCTGAATATGAACACAAATGACTTCACTTGCACAATAAGCATTTATAACTCCACATAATTTCATTGATAGCTTCTGAATTTAATACAGAGAAATTAGACAACACTAACCCAAATGCTAGGTGGGTAAGGGTAGAATCGTTGACTTACATTTTTTATGGTTAAGTTGGAGTTGGAAAGAGGATGACAAAACGAATCCATATATAATATTCTTTATTTATTTTCATATCCTATCATATTTTATTTTATCTTAACCAAAAATGAGTTCTTAATATATTTTTTAATCTTCATTTTTGTAATTAAAAAATGATATATTATTGTTAGTTTTATGTTGGTCTATTTGATGTTTTATTTAAATTACACTTAAGTACACTTTTGATCCTATAGTTTCATGATTGTTCAATTTTTGTTTCTGGAAATTTTTTATTGCATATTTTGGAACATATAGTTTAATGAGTTTACAAAATTTTATAGCACATTTGATTTCAATATTTATAAAATTTAACAATTTTGGTTCACTATTAATTTATTATTAATTTTTTTTAACAAAAATTATTAACACACGATATTGGTAATTATATGATACTGATAGACTACTGATGTGATAGATAACGTGACACTTCAATGTATATATATTGACAATAGTGTTTATGATTTGTGTTCATTGTCATGTCAATATATGTGTTGAACTATCACTTAGAGCATTTCCAACGCGAAGTGCTTAGAGGGTTTCTTCAAATGAAGGAACGATTTCTTCAAGAAACTCTGCATTGGAGAGTGCCTCCGTGGCAGAACGGTTTCTTCAAAATAAAGAAGCGCATCCTATATAAGCACCCCGTTCTTAACAATAAAAAACTATTATCCAGCATCAGTTACCTATCTAAAAAAAGAGGGAAAATAACGGGAAGAAGAACAAGGCAAAGATCAACAAACCGCGCGAGGGAGGTTTGCGGGTGTCGGTGGTTGTTGCGCGAGAGAGGTCTGGGGGCGACAGTGGTGGTTGTGCGACGGAGGCCCGCGGGCGAAAGTGGTGGTTGCGCGAAGAGACTGTACTGTGCTGGTAGGCTAGTTACGTGTGGAGAAGAAAAGCCAAAGAGAAGAGAGAAAAAAGCTTCCGCGTATGGAGAAGAAAAGCCAAGGGAGAAAGAAGCTTCTGGTACGCTCCAGAAGAAAAAAGCAATGGGAAGATGAAATAAAAAATAAATAAAAGTTTTTAGGTGTGCATGAAAAAGAATAAAAAATGAAAAAGTTGAATTTTTATAAAAAAATAGCAAATAGCAAATAAAAAATTTACCTGTTATTTTATATAATTTTATTATTTTTAATTTATATTTAGTATATTTTTCAATTATTCATATTTTTATTTATATTTATAAAAACTGAAAAAGTTAAATTTTAATAAAAAATAAATAAATGTGTGAATTTTGTTAAAATTTTGTATTGGTATAAAATTTTGTAGAATTTCTTATAATCCGTCAACTCTAAATTTAGTTAAAAAAAATTTGGAAATCAAAATAATAATAATTAAATTATGTAATATTTTTTTTGAGATCTATATTTTTTTATTTATTTTGATGTTATTGTGTTTAATTATTTATTATTATGTAAAATTTTGTTTTATATTGTTACGCATTTCGTTTTATTTATTTTAATTTATATTTATGAAAATTGAAAAAATGTTAAGTTTTATTAAAAAATATATAAATATGTGGATTTTTTTGAGTTCCTTGTGGTTTCTTGCATTGAAGCAAAATATTGGATGAGTTCCTTGCATTGGAGATGTTCTTATATGTCATATGAGTCTCATGTCATCATTAAAATGTCATAAATACAATTTTAAAAATCACAACTTCTTTGTTTTATATACTACCTTGTTTTAAGAGGAAACATTGTTCATCTCCTTAGAGATTGTAAGCGAGCTAAGCAGATTTGGGCTCTTCTTGGCCTGGACAGTTCTTGGACTTTCTACTCCATGGATGCGGATAACTGGTTCAGAAATCAGCTTCAAAAGCAGCATGGTATTCTCTTTGCTTGTGCCTGTTGGTATATCGATCTGGAAGCTAAGGCTCGTAACGCTGAGATATTTGAAGACAAAGTCTGGACAGTTTGGTACACAACTAGCCAGATCAACACTACTCATCAAGTCCTCCTTTCTCTTACTACTTCGTTCAAATTTCACGTGCAGATGTATGTAGCTTGGAAACCTCCTATGGAGAATGTTGTTAAGATTAATGTGGAGGGGAGCAGCATCGGAAATCCTGGTTTGTCAGGTTTTGGTGGGCTTTTGCGTAACTCAGTTGGTGATTGGCTCGTGGGATATGATTTTCTGGAAATTGTTGTATTACCACTAATATGCATGCTGGAGCTTTTGGCAATCCAGCATGGCCTTCGAGTAGCTTGGGATTCAGGTTATTTGCGAAACAGTTTCGTTGATGGCTCATGACTTGATCAGCAATGGCTATCCTCATTGGCATACTCATGCTTCTATCCTTAATCGTATTAAGGCTTTAGGTGGACAACAACGACAGATCCCTTTTTTGACATACTCTAAGGGAGAAACCAATGTACAGATTGGTTAATTAGGGGATCATCTTCTTCTACTCCCTTTGTCTTGTGAGAGAGTCTTTAGATATAAAGTTATAAGTGTTTTTTGAAAATTTTTCTATGAAAAATTTTATAATTTCAATAACAAAACTTTTAAAAATACTTATGACTTATATCTAAACAAACATGACTTATATCTAACAGAGACATATTCTACTTTACTTGGGTTTGTTAGGCCCTAGTTTTCTGTCTAGACATATATCCTACTTTACTTTTACTTGGGTTTGTTAGGCCCTAGTTTTCTGTCTGTGTTTGTTGTTATTTTCTCATTGATAAAAAAATACTACTTTGTTTTAGGTACATGCATGTGATGACATGGTTCCATTTATTGGCAAGTCACGTGAGAGTGCAAAATGGTCGGATTTGCATCATACATGCCCACAAATATGAAGCAAGACAGAGCCTTTGTTAATGACGCTCCCTTTTCCTTGTTTTAGTTATTTTGACAAATATATAATGTTTTCATTGATCATGATATTCCGTTTGTATTATGGTTGTGTTCTCAATATAAAATAAAAACATGAATGTTTCAATTTTGTACTGAAAACAAATATCAAATAGAAATGCATTTTTATTGTATTATATTTTTAGGAAAAATGATAACACAACAAAAAATTGTTTTTATTGTGTAAATAATTATAGTTATAAATTAATTTCTTTTAAGTAATATAGTTCAGTCATTTTGTGGTGGATTGACATGTTGATCTTTAAAATAAATAAAAAGTGAGTTAGAAACTTAGCGATTTAGCAAATCAATTCATTAAAAAATATGCATACAAACATTGTCTTTTATCTAAAATATTTCTAATAATTTTCAGATTTGTAAGTAGTGGACATACAAAATGAAATTATATTTCCGTTGTGATGGGCATCTTGGTCATTATACTAAATAACAATGCCTAGGGGGTGTCATTTTAAATCCGATCTACCAATATCAAAGCCTATTTATTTTAGTGCTGGGCCTAAAATCTTTTGACCCAGAATGCAACGATAGCCCAAATCTGAGTAAAATCAACTTCCAAGCATGATTTTTCTTATTTTCACTAAGAAATCAATATTTTAGTAATTAGGAATTAAAGGAATTCAATTGTAATTTAACTATTAATTAATTAATAAAAAATACGATGAAATTAACATACTTTTCATTAAAAAATTGAAATATATAAGTATATATTTAATACTTTAAAACTATATTCATGAAAAAACGATTAAGAAGTATATACCAATTGCACGCACATGTCCGTGTAATGACGTGTACATATAAAGAGAGGCTTACTACGCTAATCTAGTTAACTAACATTGGGAATGCTAAAAACAATTCAGTCTTCTGTTTAATTTGTCGTTATTAGCTACATCTGCATGTGATTTTTTTAATTAACTTTCCAATTATTGTTTGGGAATACATATTTTATATAATGTTACGAATTTCTACGTATATGTCTCGGTTTATAATTTGAAGAGAGATACAAGACATTTTCACCACCTATAAAAGAATGTAATTAAGGGGTTGATAATCTGGCTGATAAATCAGACTAAAATCATTTCATACCACACTCGCTGCAAGAAAATAAACAAAAAGTTCCTAATATATCCGAGTGGCATCATCAACATGGGAGAAGAAGCAAAAAGGTAAAGATTTTGTGCTTTGTATGCTTTTGAAGGCATTAAATTATGTATCTATTAGGGTGGCTTAAGTAGTAGTTTGAACCTCGAAAAGCAAATGAAAATTAAGGTAGCATAATCTCACACTTGAAATCCATAGTAAAACCATTTATGTTATATATGAATCTATGTATGCAGAAAAAATTGATTGTATTCAGAAAACAAAATCTGTGTAAAACTTCACAAGAAAATAGTGTTTGTCATAGACAATATGCTCTATTAGCTAATGATGTATTATTCATCACTTGCACATATATATACAGGTATGCAGTAGTGACAGGAGCTAACAAGGGAATTGGCTATGGGATATGCAAGAAATTGGCTCTGAATGGAGTTGTGGTAGTGCTAACAGCTAGAAATGAGAAAAGGGGTTTGGATGCGGTGGAAAGATTGAAAGAGTTTGGTCTCTCAGACTTTCTAGTTTTTCATCAACTTGATGTCACTGACCCTCCCAGTGTTGCTTCTTTGGCACAGTTCATCAAAACCCAATTTGGAAGACTTGACATCCTGGTATATATATTATATGCATGTGTGACTATATATTTCCCTCCCTCCTTTTTCAACTTGTTCAGAAAGTTTGCACTTTTTGTATACCATTTAGTTTCTCAAATTATATATTTATTTATTTTATGTCACCTGACCATAACATTAGAGTAAAATGTCATTTTCTTTATTATTGATTATTTTTAGTGATATTTTTTCTTTTTATCAATTTTTTTCACTAATAAGACCACGGCCGACCCAACAAAAAGTGAGGTTTAAAGTAAAAATTGAAAAAAAAAATTCTAATTTTAAAAAAATAATGATATGTGAAATCTTTTAATCAATATGTGTAACTTTTTTTTTAGTTTAAAAACTAATAATAAATAATGGTAAACCTATAAACTTTAGTTATTTTAACTTTAGTTATTTTATCCTTAATGCTACATAAAATTCAAAATCTGAATCTCAGACTTTATTTAAAATATCCAATATCAGTATTATTTAGAATAACATATTGGTTAGTTTCTAAAATTATTAAGGAACAAATTAAGAACCAGAATATTTTCTTGATGTTACATTTCAACTATTTGGGTGCAGGTGAACAATGCAGGTGTTCCCGGAGGAATAGTAAATGGGGAGAACGTTCTTAGAAGAGTAAGGGTTCCTTCTGTGCCTCTGCAACAACCACATAACTGTGATTACATTGGTTCATCTAGCTACGTCCAATTTTTCATAATATCAAGATTTTGGCAACCTTATATATTCATATATATATATAAACAAGGTTTTAAATTAATGGTGCAATGGTAATTGGAACTGTGGATTATTTTTTAAAACCTTGGTTGTAATTTACTGTCTACGATTGTGGTGATCACGACAACTGAAATGTTAATTGCATCATTATCACATGACACAAGTCCACGATATGAAACATTACATGTGATCGAACAATTTGTTATACAAAGTCAATGCTATATGTTAAAATAAAAAATTCCCATCATGTGCATGCATGTCTCGAGATCGAGGTTGCTAGAGGAGGTACGTATATAGAAAGGCAAAGAGAGAATAGAAAGATGAGCACCAAGTTCAAGATGACATTTTTTCTATCTTAATGAAATACTAGAGAGTAGGTATATTTGTGTTCAGCACATGTTTGCTAGTGTTGATTAAATAACTAAAGGCCACACCTATTTTTTTTTTTAATATATATCTTAACATTAATGCATACGTTTTTAGATGAAAGATATTTAAGTGTTATTTCTTTCTTATTTTTTCTATCTTTCATTCTCCTTTTATACTCTTTAGTACGAAGATGATAATATTCGTTTATCTTTTCAGATGAATATTTTATTTTTCTTTTATATTTTTTGGATAAAATTCTATTATTTTCCCTTTTTAGTCAAAATATTTGAATATAATTTATTTTCCTTTTGTCATCCGTTATTGGTATTTTAAAGCCTATAAATAATTACATTTATCATATTTTATTAGTCTTTCCTTTATATTAATTTGATTATATATAAATTATTTGAGGAATAAAATTTATTTATTCACATTTGTCAATGAAATAAACTTAATTACAAGCATTATATATATAGGCTTAACAGTTTAAATATTTTTTTTGTATATATATATATATATTGTTTTATTTTTCTCCTTTTATCTTTATTGTTTTGAGTATTATATAGTACATATACATGTTTATGAGGCTCTAACATATTTCTAGTACAGACCCAAACACCTCAATTTTGATGCGTTGACCCCCTAACATGTCTGTTAACATTTGGGTCGATGCTCTGCCTGTGGTCAACTCTCAACAGTATTTGGTCGTGTTGCACTGTCGTATAATTTGGATTTATATATTTACCAAAAATAATAATTTGTATTTAATATTGGAAACATGAGAGGGTGAAAACCATTTGCATACATTCATGCATCCCTGTACATGTGTTTTCAATTTGAATAGTTACTGAATATTTGTTGGTTTAGTTGATTAAATCCCTGCACTTTATTTTTGTTGTACGTAGAAAAGGGGTGAAATATCAGATTGGAATATAATAGTGCGTCAAAATTATGAGTTGGCCGAAGAATGTGTTGAAGTTAATTTTTTTGGTGCAGAAAGAGTAACTGAAGCTCTTCTTCCAGTGCTTCAACTGTCCACTTCACCCAGGATTGTCAATGTATCATCTAGAATAGGAGTATTGAAGGTAACACGTACTGTTTCATAATTTAAAAATATAGGCATTTTACATTTTTTCTGCTTTATTTTCTTCAATATAATAGTAATTTCAAAACATAAAAAATTATGTAATATAGAAAATAAATGTTTTATTGTGTTTAATTTTAAGATATTATTATAATAATCAAACAAACTTATCAAAATAATAATAAATTATTATTATTATTATTATTATTTGATTTGATATATATATATATATATATATATAATTAAGGCTTATTTTTTCTATCAAATTTAAGTCACTTTTGTTTTTGTTTCCAAATTTAATTTTTTTTTTCAGTCTTTTAATGTTGAAAAAATGTTTTTTTAATCATTCTTGACCAATTCTTGAAGGTTGTGATGAATAATTTGTGATGGTTTTTAAAAGAAATATTTTCCAAAATTTGGAGGTTAAAGAAAACAAAGTTAAATTTGGAGGGGGAAACGTGACTTAAATTTTAGGGACAAAAAATATATTCAAGCATACAATATAATTAAATTCCATTTTATTATTTTTCTTGTTTTTTGTTTCAGAATATACCAAATGAGTGGGCAAGAGGAGTGTTTGGTGAGATTGAAAACCTCACAAACAAAAAGCTTCATGTGGTGCTTAGGGAGTTTCTTAAAGATTACAAAGAAGGATCATTGGAATCCAAGAACTGGCCACCTGTTCTTTCAGGTTACACCATGTCAAAAACAGCCTTAAATTCCTACACAAGGATGCTGGCTAAGAAGTTCCCTCGTTTTCGCATAAATTGCTTGTGCCCTGACTTTGTCAAAACAGATATAAACCATAATGTTGGCTTTTTAACCATTGATGAAGGTGCTGAGTGTCCTGCCAGGCTTGCATTGTTGCCGGATAATGGTCCTTCTGGTCTCTTTTTCTTAAGGGAGGAAGTACTTTCCTTTGTTTGAACAACATAATTATTGCTACTTTAATGTTTCCACTAATGTTGTATGTATTAATTTCTAGTACTAGCAAACTTTCTGTCTGTGATTCTCCGAATAATTTGTAGACATACCTAACTGTTTGGTTCTTATATATATACACGTGCTAAGAAATAATATTTTTCTGTGAATTTAAGTAGAATACATATGACAAATTTGTTAACTTTTGTTTTGAACAAGCCAAAGAGAAAGTGATCACGTACCTTATGGTCTCACTAGAGTGTGCTAGTCCTTCAATTATATCTGCAACTGCAAGCACTTTGAAACTCAAATTAATATAATTCAAAATGAAGAGGCAAGAGACATAGTAAATGTGTGCCCTAAGGATCGAGTAAAGTTTGGAGTTTTTATTTCCTCATTGTCTTTATCTTTGGGCTAGCTCTAGAGTGGGCAGCCCGTTGGTCCCTTATTGGGCCCTAGAATAATTTAGAACAATTTTTAAGTCATATTAAAAATATTTTTTTATTAATTTTTTTTACACTAATAATATATGAAAAATAGACTCTTTTTAGCTTCTAAATATTCAAATATGTTTTGGTAATTGCGTCGTAAAGTAATTTGCTAAGTATTTTCCATAGCATAATGTTTTTATATGTATATATAGTTTTCCTACTATATATTTTTGTTTAAAAAAAAAAAAAGAAAGTGTTTTCCTCTAATTTGTTTTGTCCAATAATAAGGATTGAAAGTATTAATAGATTGAGTTTGTCTAGTTGTGTAGATTTTGGTTGGTTTATGTTCATTGGCGCAAATGCAGCTGGCCTTGGTCCTCCTACTATCACGTTTAGTTTAAAAACTTCTATTTCAGCCTCTATATTATAAGGGTAATTCTTGTATGAACTTAACACATCACTCAACACAACTAATTAATTAAAAAAAATGCCACCATTGTGGCCTTGACAACCTTGAAGAGAGGCACGTGCCTCACTTATTATTATTTCATTTCTTCATCCCATTAACAAACACTGATTCTTGTAGTCAATAACTTGTATATTTTAGCAGTGCAAAAAAATACATACTAAGTACACAATTTTTTTTGGTCCCATCTATGATATGCACCAAATTTTCACTGGTAATTGTTGAAAAAAGAAAAGAAAAGAAAACATTTACTAGTAGTCACCAAACTTTCTTCTTCTTTTCTAGAACATGTTTATCTTTTATGAGGTAATTTTTCCCGAGCCTTGTAAAATCACTCTAAATAATATATTTTTCCTTTAAATATTTAACACATTACATATTTAAGATTTAAACTCGAGCATACTGGTGGACCATATTAATTCTTTAAAAGAAATCATTCCTTAAAATTAAAACTGATTCTAAAAACATATAATATGATTAATTAGCCTAAATCTAAGTAGTATAGAATTCGGATTTCTTAAGGGAAGTCACATTTGTGAATGAAAAAATTTGATAAGAGAGGAAAACTTCACTAAAGATGATAATTAAATGAAGTTCTCTAATGAAAATTAATCATTAGAAAAATTGGTGGAACTTCACACTATTATATATGACCCAATAAACCCAAATTGAAATTTTATTCTTTAGAAACATTTTTTAAATAATTTACTTTTTCCAAATATTACTATAATTTTGAACACATTTTCAAAATAATAAGATATTTTCTCAAATTTCAATGAGTCGGAATATATTATGAAAATTAAATTTGTTCCATAGAATAAGAGTTATGTAGCCACTTATTGATTTCTATTATAGTCATTTATCATTTTCCATAAAATATGGACAAAAGTCATACTTCACACTGCAATGTACACTAGACACCATAGTTTTTATGTCTTTTCCAAATACATTTTCTTGGCTGTGGTATCTGCCGCTACGTCATTACTATAATAGTATGAGGTCAAAGCATATTACCATTAATTAAGATGTGAGATGACACTTCTTTGTGTTAAAACCAACGAAAAATGTGGGCCAATTACACTTTGTTGATAATATCGTTAATTTTCCGTACAATATAAACTTCAGAAACATTAAAATTAATTGGCCGGTAGCATAGTCGTTTGAACATCATCTAGAACTCGATTCAACAAGTTTCATATTAAGACAATAACTATAGTGACTCATATCAATGTTACCTTAAGTTGTTAAATTGTTTTCTAGGTATGCTGTGGTCACTGGAGCAAATAAGGGAATTGGATTTGCAATATGCAAGCAATTGACTTCTAATGGGATCATTGTGGTGCTCACAGCTAGAGATGAGAAGAGAGGTCTTAAAGCTGTTGAGAAACTCAAAGATCTTGGTCTTTCTGGTCATCTGGTTTTTCATCAACTTGATGTTACAGACCCTGCAGGTATAGAATCACTTGCAGATTCCATCAGGAACTAATTTGGAAAACTAGATATCTTGGTAAGGAAATTCTGATGGCTTTTTTTATTTCTAATGTTGTTGTTTTTGAAAGAATTTTTTATTTATCATCAACCTTTGTAAGATTAGTGAATAGTGTTACATAAATAATGCCAATTTTTATGTTTTCTTTTCCTCTTCACACCATACTCAATAAAAGAATAACTTTATTTTTCTTTTCATTGTTGAAGAGTGTTATAGATAGAATATTCATGATCTATTCTAAATAAATATTAGCAACATTCTCTCTAGTGCATTCTTTTATTAATTGGATTTTTATTTAGATTTGTAAAATATTGGGAGTCTCTTTTTTATTTATTGAATTTTATTCGTAATTTGTGGTTTCTATTAAATTTTAGAATATTGGAAGACATGTATTAGAAAATATTGTTAAATCTTCTCTCTTTGAATGACATACACATATATCCAATCTCTTCTGAAGCATTCTCATTATTTTGAAAAGTAAATGAAACTTACAATTCTCCTACTATGGCAACTTGGCTGCAATTTCATCTTTTCATTTAGCATCCCTGTTCTGTCTTGTACTAAAACATGCTATACTTTCAAGGAATATTTAAACAGATGATCAATCTGGTTTAAGTTCGTTGCATTCCATTTATTTAAAGTAATATGTCCTTAGCTTTGTATAATCTGTTGGAATACAAGTGTGAGTTAAAGTCCCACATCGGATAGAAATAGAAAAATTGAATACCATATAAGTGAGAAGAAGACCCATAAACCTGAACCTTAAGGTTTTGGGTTAAATTGTGGTATCTAATTCACTTATATGGTTGCTCGACTAAAATTCCCCCGATGTTTACCCCCCTCGATTTCCCAACATAATCAACATAAACTGGTTGCAATAATGATGCATACTTGATTGTGAAAGTAGTCATTCTGAATGACCAGAAGTATTTGAAACTTGGAAATTTGTGTAGGTAAACAATGCTGGAATCCCTGGAGCACATGTGGACGGTGAGGCTTTGGCTGCTGCTGGTATTATGGTATGATTTTAAAATATGAGGCACTTTCTAGTATTGGAAATGGATACTCAGTGTAATTGTTAGTACAAAAGTGCATTATAGATTATTAGCTGCATCTTGTATTGGTGTTCAATATTGTTAACCAATGTCAAACAAGAAAGTTGAATCAAAGCACTAGGACAAATTTTATTAGTGAGACATGAAGATTGATTGAATGTGAATATGTTGATGACAGTTCACTTCATGAGCTTTTCCTTTCTTAGCATTAAAGATTTTTTTAACTGATACCTACTGCTGCTTGTAACAAGTGCAATTATGCTACTTTGGTGAATTATTTTTTCCCATTTAAGAAAAAAAGATTGAAAATTTGTTCATAACTTGAACCAAGAATTGAAGTTTTCACATCATGCTTTGCACTTACTGATGTTTCCTTATCAACTCATCTAAAAGAAATCAATTTTATTGTTTGATTTTTTGGTTGCAGGAAAGTGCTGGCCGTGTTGATTGGCGTAAAATATTAACTGACAACTATGAATTAACTGAAGCAAGTCTTAAAACAAACTACTAAGGAGCCAAGGAATTGAACAAAGCACTTATTCCCCTTCTCCAGTTTTCAGACTCTTCAAAAATTGTCAATGTTTCCTCATCCATGGGAAGGCTAGAGGTATGTGAGATACACTTATACTAGTAATTAACTCTTGCCACTCACTTTGGTAGCTCAAATGAGCTACCAAATTGGATACTTAGCGTTTGAAAATATTAATGTCAGTTATTCTCATGTAATATTGTTTTTTTTTTTTTTTTTTGCAGCATATACCAAATGGATGACCTAAAGAAGTACTGAGTGATGTTGAGAATCTTACAGAGGAAAACATTGATGACATTTTGAATGAATTTCTAAAGGATTTTAAAGAGGGTTCACTAGAAACCAAAGGCTGGCCTCTTGCTATGCCTTTAGTCAAGACAGAACATACCACCAAACCACCCTTCTCATAATCCTTTAGTCAAGACAGTACATAAGAAATTCTCAGCATACAGAATCGTAAGCATTCTCATAATCGACCTTAAAAATGAATCACTTTTTTTTTGCACCTTCTTGCTTCTTCTACAGCCTCATTCGCAATGACAACATTGTGCAGTAGATGTCTTCCCTCTATGAAAGCGCTCTGTCGTTCATCAATTAGAACCGGCATCACCTTCTTGAGCCTCCGTGAAAGAATCTTGGCCACAATTTTATACACACAGCCTACTAAAGATATATAGGCTTGTATTCTTTTAGGCTTTGCGGGTCATGAACTTTAGGGATCATTGCCAAGAAAATGAAGCACATCTGTCTTTATAAAGGACCAAAATTCGTATTGAGCCCCTCAACAATAGCATTAAAAACAACTCCATCCAGCCTTGGTCTCTCCTCTGGTGGCTCTAAGAATCTATTCTTGAAAAAAGTTCAGCACTTCATCTTTCACTTTGGCTCCTCTCAGCATGTTGGAACGCCGCTTCCAATTTACCACCATGTGATAATATTTTGAATTACAGTCACCTTGTTTTAGCCACCACCTGACCCTTGATTTTTGTCGCATGATCGATTCATTGGACTGTGCAGTCACCCACAACTCACATTGCAAATTCTTCCTTTTCTGAATCTCCTCTATAGATAGTGGTACTGACTCACTTTTTTTGTCCAATTCATTTAGTTGTGTTTCCACCCTTTTGTACCTCTGCTCTACATCACCAAATTGCTCCTTGTTCCACACCTTGAGCTTTTGTTTAAGCCTCTTTCCCTTATCCTTTAAGGCATATCCGCCCCGCCCATGAACATGAACGATATTGTTTTATCATTCTTCCAGCACCAAATTCTTGTTTTTCTATCCTTTCTGTATAAAGAGCATATCCACCTTTTCTTTCACTACCAGCTTCCTTATAGAGTTCCACTTGATGTTATAAGTCAGTAGATTCATTAATCACTTATGCTGACTTCCTTGTTCACATAATTAACTCCCATGCACTTAGCCATTGACCAGGTGTTTCTTTTGTTGGCAGTTTGATGGGCCAACTGAAAAGGACCTCTTTGATTTGCTATTTGTCTCTCTAATTTCCTTCATGGATTTTTCTTCTTACACCAGCCAATTTCCCATACACCCAGCCAAAAAAGTGAAAACCCATTTTTGCCCTTCACTTACAACCTTACCTTGCTTGACTGAGTTCGCAGTAACCGCTAGGTAATGTCCATTAACCGGCTCCTCCTGTTGATCGCCGTGCCTCGTCGCCATCCCTCCATCGCAATACGGTTCTTCGCCGCCGGCTATTGGGTTTTCTGAAAACGCCGAAAACAAATCCCTCCCAAAATCAATTTGTTTGTTTTATCAAAGGAAAAAAAATAAAGACAAAATTCAAATATTTATTAAAAATTATAAACATATTTTAACCTCTTATTTATTACATACTAAAATAGTTTACATATATTTTATCAATTCGATATGACAAAAGTTACATGATTGTGTAAATGCCTTGTTGAGTAGTGAATAATGCCATCCAGGAATTTAATAGGGGTGTCATTGATTTTGTACTGAGCAAAGGTAGCTTAAATTGAGTTTACACTTTCTGAATTTTGGCAATGATCATCATTCTGGAAATTTGTGATATATGAGAGTTACCTATAAGAAAAAGGTGTTTTGTAAGATTCTGGTGTGAAATTAATTGCCAGTGGAACAACATACTAAGCAAAACTGCTTATATACGAGAGTGAAATTGGTCATGTAAGTGATATAAGTGCTTCAGTCCAATTATAATGCACTTAACTGGTTTTAGTTTTTCATATCATAAATTGAATTTTTCTTTTATTTGCGTAGTATAATTCAACTTTTGGAACAGTAATTATTAGACACTCTAGCTCAGTAATATTCAAATTCTAATAACAATGGCTAACAAGAAGTTTCTCAATCAAGTACGAAGTTAAAATAAAAAACATGTTTTCTTTTGCCTCTTAGAAATGCATCCAAATTACTCAGTTTGAGGCTCTTGAACTTCCTCTACTTTTGTAAGAATTTTATTGCGTACACAATCTCAGGAGATAAAAATAAAAGTAATACTAATTTTCTTAAGATCCAAATAACACAAGTTAAATACAAGTAAACAACATGATATAATGCGCTTAAAGTAGGATCAATAAACATTGTGTGAAACGTAGAATGACAAATTGACAAACAAAAGCATAATATTGCATTACTAATCAAAAGGAAGCCACATCACTCCTGAAATAGAAGAAGCCTGATGGACTACCAATGGGAAGCAGTGCTAGCCTCACAGGACTAGCAGCACCTTCTTCAACTGTTAAGAAGCCGGTGTTGGCAGTTATATCTGTCTTGACATAACCAGGGCAAACACTATTGATGCAGAATGAAGGGTATTTCTTAGAAAGGATTCTAGTGTAGGCATTCATAGCAGCTTTAGAGACAATGTAGGCACTCAGATTCTTAGGCCAGCCTTTACTTTCCAGTGAACCTTCTTTGAAATCTCTGAGAAACTTGTTCAATATTTCATCCACTATCTCTTCAGTAAGGTTATCAACATCATTGAAGACTCCTCTGGCCCATGATTCTTTTGGAAAACTCTGAATTTGACATGGTTAAGCAATAGAAACTCATGCAACCAGACTTATTTTGAAAATAGGCAAGAAATGAAACTGAAAATTTTACTTAAACATCATATATTGAATGCTAATTAGAGCTGTTATTAACAATCATATGAATTCAGATGAGTGGAGAACCATTTCTTGTAACCAGGCTTATTTCCAACTACCATGAATAATATTTCTTCAAGTATATTACTATGACTATTTCTTAACTAGTTGTAAAAAATAGGCAGAAAATACATATATGTGTATCAATACCTATTATAATTTATAGAACCTTTAAGGAGAGATGATTGAAGATGTTACTATTTCTGCTTAAAATCAAGGTTACATTGCATATCATATAGAATGGCTATATATCAACTACTCAGAACAGATGAATCTGGATTTAACTAGTATTTAAAGTCAATAATAGCAAGAACTCACTCCCTTCACTCTTCTCAGTCAGAGTTTATGCAAAATAATAATAATAAGAAGAAGAATTTATTGGTGCAAGAAGCAATAACCTACCTCTAACTGCCCCAGAGTGGATGATACGTTCACAATTCTTGGTGAATCAGATAATTGGAGGAGAGGCATAAGGGATTTTGTAGTTTTTTTAGTGCCATAGTAATTTATTTGCAAGCATTCTTCAGCTAACTCGTATGTATGAGTTATTCCCTTTGTCCCGTTATCTTCTGGTATAGCCTAAAAAATAATGACAACTCAATACTCAATCACACAAGTTTTTCAAATCCTTAACAATATCCCTTGCCTCAAAATAAAAGAAGAGCCAATTCCAAAATTCTTAACAGTTATAAATAAGAATGATAAGAAAGGTTGACATATAAACATCGATAAAAATGCTTTCACACAATCCTGAATTTGAGTTAGGCTTAACTCAACGGCAAAAGCTTTAGTTCACAAGATGAAGATTTTTCAACCCTTTATAAGATCTACTTTAGTAATATCTACAGTCGATGAAAGTTTTAGTAATCCAATTTCAGTGCATTATAGAGGACCATGCTCATTATGAAAGATCACATCTAGCTCTTTCCATAACCCCAAAAAAAGGAACTGAAAAGGGAAAGAGAGTGGGGGCATGGATACTGCAACTTTCCACTTGTATTAACTAGATTTCAGAACACGACCAACATACTTACCCCACGATTCATGATAGCAGTAGTGATTAAATCAGTGTCATCAATAACAACTCCACCAATCCCTGCATTGTTAATCTGCATTGAACAAATTTTCTTAATGAAATATGCAAACGTCAAGATGAGAGGGCGAGAGGTCTTGAATGAGATTCCCTTCAAAGCAATCAAGAATTTTTTTCATAACTCAGGAACTACATATAAAAGAAATCTGTCAAATTGATCAAATGACAACTGAAGCTTACTTAATACCAAACATTAACAGAATACAAGAAGCAAAAAGCATAGTCATCACATAGTGAAGACAGCTTATCCCAAATAATGAAAAGTAAGAAAAAAAAATGTCTAAAACATTCTTAACATGTAATTGCATTTGAGGGAAATTAAATTCTGAACCTCGTTTTAACCTCTCGTAACTCTTCTATCTTAAAAAATATCATTAAAAGCAATGTTTAATTCACACTAACAGCATTGAACAATTTCGATCCAACGAAACACCGTCAACAGTTACAAAAGAGTAGCTAAACAATTTAACAGCACTATACAATTTCTATCCAATGAAAATACCTCTTCCAGTACCAAAAGAGTAACTAGCAGAGAATGTTAAAGGTTCCAAGCATTGAAACATGACGAATCTTCCTATCTTGTGAACATTCAATACTAAGCAAACAAAAAGTTTCCATTTCTTAAGCATGGAATGGCGAAGGAACAAAGGACATTCAGCAAGAGGAATAACTATGATAAGTCCAAGAAATATTCAAAGTCTAATAACAATGGATAAATAGAAGAAGTATGCATGAAGACTCACACAACTAACATTCTAAGGATGAATAACAGCAGCAGAAAGATGAGGACACTAACAAGCAATGAAAACTAAGAAAATAAAAAAAGGATATTCAGAATTCTTACAAATGGGTTTGGACCTAACTTAATCCTATAAAATTAGCTTAAAAGACTTATATGCTCTCATTTTGGGAGATATAAGGTTGACTAGATGATAAAAGGTGAAGGGAGGGAGCGATAGGTCATGAGTTCGAATCTCCTGCTAACAAAACCTAGTAGACTAACAATTAACATTTGTCGATAAAAAAAGTTATAATAAAAATAATGCTCTATTTTGACCATATCACTAGTCGATACGAGATCTCCAACAGATCCCCTTGGACCCAGCCAGGGCTACCCGCCACATCCAGGGTGGGCTAGGAGTGACTGCAATTAAGGAGACTTCCCAACAAGAATCATAAAAACGAAGCATGCATTTCCCAGTTCTGTAGTTCATCATGTTAAAGGAATGCCTCCTTTCATTTTTATTTGATTTTTAACTGAAGCTTAAACATGCAGATATATGATTGTTGCGACAAACTTTCATTTAAAACCAACAAAACATAAAAGGAGAGGAGTATCAAAAGTTGCATGTTACCAGAATATCAAGTTTCCCAAATTTGGATTTGACAAAATCTGCCAAAGAAGCTACACTTGTTGCATCAGCCACATCCAACTGATGAAAAAGTACTAGGTGAGATAGACCTGAGTCTTTGAGAGTTTCCAGAGCTTGGAGACCCCTATTCTCATTTCTTGCAGTGAGCAACACTTTGATTCCAGCTGAAGCCAACTTTCTAACTATCTCGAATCCAATTCCTTTATTTGCACCCGTCACAACTGCATATCTGACAAATTTAACACCACAAAGGTTAAAGTGATTCAGAAAATGTAAGATTTTAGTTCAACAATAATAGAATTACCTTTCTGTAGCTTCTCCCATCTTCAGTTTCAACTTTCAAGTAAGCTATTGCATACCTGTTGTGGTTGTCAATGCCATTCTTTTCATAGTAAAATACTAAGGGTCTGATTGGATATAAATTAGAAGTAGTTTTGAGAACTTTTTTAATAAAAAATATAATATTTTTTTTTTCAATAAAGAAGTTCTTAAAAGCACTTCTAACAAATAAGACTAAAAGTTTACAATAATTCCCGACCGAACATGCCTGCTATGCAACTCTTTTAATATTAAATATGAAAAAGAAATATGCTGCATTTTTCTTGTGTTCATATTTAAAAATTTGTTATTATTATTTTATAGAGATGGAAATGTGTTCATACTCCTTTAAGTTTGATCCAGTTGGAATTACTCAGCAAGACTTTTAATTTTTTATTTATTTGATTTGGTCGTGTTTAACATGCACAAATTACCAATTACTTAATTTCTTGCGGTGAGCCTTATTGCATATATAGCTGTCATGCTTGTCATTTATGTACATCTTTTACTAGAAAATATGGATAAGACAAATGTTTTCTATGCATGTAATAAAAACAATACCAAAGCCGGGATGCATGTTTCTCATTTATGATGTGTATCTTTCAATATTAAATATGAAGATGACAAATTTTGTATTTTTCTTGTATTTGGATATATCATACTTCAAAATCTATTTTATTATTTTATATAGGTGAAAATGTGTTTATACTCCTTGTACTTCGATCCATGTGGAATTAGTAAACATGAATTTTAAAATTTTAGTTTAATTTTGTTGTTGAAATATTTTCAATTACTTTCTAGTATTCTTGTACTAGTGGTACTTTTTTTCTATAAAAAAAAAAGTGAATTTGTTATTCTTAATAAATAAAAAATCAGAATACATAAACAGAGTTCTCCTTCAACAAAGTGCAACTTGCTAGCTATTGGCTCTTTTGCTCAGGCATGGCAACGGGGCGGGGCGGGGGCGAGTATTACATTCCCCGTCCCCATCCTCGCCCCCGCCCCCATTCCCCGTCGGATTTTAAAACCCATCCCCATCCCTATCCCCGCTGGGGGTCGGGTTTTTCCCGGCCCGCCCCGCCCCCGCTATTTCACCAAAATTTAAAAAATAAAAAAAATAATATAATTTTTTTATTAAAAAATCGGATAAAAAAAGTTAATTATGTAACAAAAAAATAATAATAACAAACTCGCATTCAAAATATGGGATTATAATTTTAAAATTACAAAACAAAATAAATCAATTTAATTAAAAAAATTAGAAAATAATATATTTTTTTATTTTTTTATTTTTTTAATATTATTTATTACGGGGCGGGGGCGGGGCGGGTATCAGTAACCCCATACCCGCCCCCGCCCCCGCTTTTGGTTACCGGGGAAAACCCGAACCCGAAAAAATCGGTTTTTCCCCATTAAAATCGGAGCGGATTCGGATGGGTACCCACGGGTTCGGGTCCCGTTGCCATGCCTACTTTTGCTTTTGCAATCCGTGTGGTGGTAGCTCAACATTGAAGCATAAATAAAACCGTAATATTTTTTGTTGAAAGGATTTCATAAATATTATAATTTTTATTGTAACTAATTTTGATTATTAGTTAATTGCAATTATAAATTATGGTAATTTCCTTTTCTCCTACATAAATAAGACCTATTCATCAGGGCCTTATTTACCAGGGCACCAAGGCAGAGTTGGCCTAGCACATCGTTTCCGAAGGCACCAAAGCCGTTACCATATTCACCAGCTCGTCAATTGGTTGTGTTTCCATTTGGGTTTGCTTTTGGTCCCATTTGATTCACATTTAATTAGGATATATTTTCCTTCTCGTAATTGTCAAATTAAAGCTTTATTTTTAAATAATATTTTTAAAAATCTTACAACTTTAAAGTCAATTTTTTTAAAAAATTAACTGAAGTTATAAAATTAAAAGTCGTAACATCGATTATGACTTTCAATTTTGATGTCGTACCATATATTACAACTTATCCATTTTTTAGTAATATTTCATAATCGACTTCCAAAATGATAATTAATAATAAAAAAAAAAAAAAAACACTCCCCATTGAGCGTTTTCTCGATTGTGTAAATGCCTTCTTGAGTACTGAATAATGCCATCCAAGAATTTAATAGGGTTGTCATTGATTTTGTACTGAGCAAAGATAGCTTAAATTGAGTTAACACTTTCTGAATTTTGGCAATGATCATCATTCAGGAAATTTGTAATATGGGAGTTACCTATAAGAAAAAGTTACCTTGTAAGATTCTCTGGTGTCAAATTAATTCAGTGGAAGAACAAACTAAGCAAAACTGCTTATATACGAGAGTGAAATAGGTCATGTAAGTGATGTGTAAGTGCTTCAGTCCAGTTATAATGCACTTAACTGGTTTTATTTTTTCATATCATAAATTGAATTTGTCTTTTATTTGCTTAGTATAATTCAACTTTTGGAACAGTAATTATTACACTCTGGCTCAGTAATATTCAAAGTCTAATAACAATGGCTAACAAGAAGTTTCTCAATCAAATACGAAGTTAAAATAAAAAACGTGTTTTCTTTTGCCTCTTAGAAATGCATCCAAATTACTCAGTTTGAGGCTCTTGAACTTCCTCTACTATAGTAAGAATTTTATTGCATATACAATCTCAGGAGATAAAAAAAATTGAGCCAAATAACACAAGTTAAATACAAGTAAACAACATGATATAATGCGCTTAAAGTAGCCTCAATAAACATTGTGTGTAATGTAGAATGACAAATTGACAAACAAAAGCATAATATTGCATTACTAATCAAAAGGAAGCCACATTACTCCTGTAATAGAAGAAGCCTGATGGACTACCAATGGGAAGCAGTGCTAGCCTCACAGGACTAGCAGCACCTTCTTCAACTGTTAAGAGGCCGGTGTTGGCAGTTATGTCTGTCTTGACATAACCAGGGCAAACACTATTGATGCAGAATGAAGGGTATTTCTTAGAAAGGATTCTAGTGTAGGCATTCATAGCAGCTTTAGAGACTATGTAGGCACTCAGATTCTTAGGCCAGCCTTTACTTTCCAGTGAACCTTCTTTGAAATCTCTGAGAAACTTGTTCAATATTTCATCCACTATCTCTTCAGTAAGGTTATCAACATCATTGAAGACTCCTCTGGCCCATGATTCTTTTGGAAAACTCTGAATTTGACATGGTTAAGCAATAGAAACTCATGCAACCAGACTTATTTTGAAAATAGGCAAGAAATGAAACTGAAAATTTTGCTTAAACATCATATATTGAATGCTAATTAGAGCTGTTATTCACAATCATGAGTTCAGATGAGTGGAGATCCATTTCTTGTAACCAGGCTTATTTCCAACTACCATAAATAACATTTCTTCAAGTATATTACTATGACTATTTCTTAACTAGTTGTAAAAAAAAGGCAGAAAATACATATATGTACATCAATACCTATTATAATTTATAGAACCTTTAAGGAGAGATGATTAAAGATGTTACTATTTCTGCTTAAAATCAAGGTTACATTACATATCATATGGAATGGCGATATATCAACTACTCAGAACAGATGAATCTGGATTTAACTAGTATTTAAAGTCAATAATAGCAAGAAATCACTCCCTTCACTCTTCTCAGTATGAGTTTATGCAAAATAGTAATAATAATAATAATTAAGAATTTATTGGTGCAAGAAGCAATAGCCTACCTCTAACTGCCCCAGAAAGGATGAAACATTCACAATTCTTGGTGAATCAGATAATTGGAGGAGAGGCATAAGGGATTCTGTAGTTTTTTTAGCGCCATAGTAATTTATTTGCAAGCATTCTTCGGCTAACTCGTATGTATGAGTTATTCCCTTTGTCCCATTATCTTCTGGTATAGCCTAAAAATTAATGACAACTCTACTCAATCACATAAGTTTTTCAAATCCCTAACAATATCCCTTGCCTCAAAATAAAAGAAGAGCCAATTCCAAAATTCCTAACAGTTATAAATAAGAATGATAAGAAAGGTTGACATATAAACATCGATAAAAATGTTTTCACACAATCCTGAATTTGAGTTAGGCTTAAGTTAATCGCAAAAGCTAGTTCACAAGATGAGGATTTTTCAACCCTTTATAAGTTCTATTTTAGTTATATCTATAGTCGATTCGAGACCTCAACATAAAGTTTTAGTAATACAATTTCAGTGCATTATAGAGGACCATGCTCATTATGAAAAATCACATCTAGCACTTCCCATAACCCAAAAAATGGAAGTGAAAAGGGAAAGAGAGTGGGGGCATGGATACTGCAACTTTCCACTTGTATTGACTAGATTTCAGAACACGACCAATATACTTACCCCATGATTCATGATGGCTGTAGTGAGTAAATCAGTGTCATCAATTACAACTCCACCAATGCCTGCATTGTTAATCTGCATTGAACAATTTTTCTTAATGAAATATGCAAACATCAAAATAAGAGGGCGAGTGGTCTTGAATGAGATTCCCTTCAAAGCAATCAATAATGTTTTTCATAACTCAGGAACTACATATAAAAGAAATCTGTCAAATTGATCAGATGACAACTGAAGCTTACTTAATACCAAATATTAACAGAATAAGAGAAGCAAAAAGCATAGTCATCACATAGTGACCCTTCTATCTTAAAAAGTATCATTAAAAGCAATGTTTAATTCACACTAACAGCACTGAACAATTTCGATCCAACGAAACACCGTCACCAGTAACAAAAGAGTAGCTAAACAATTTAACAGCACTAAACAATTTCTATCCAATGAAAATACCACTTCCAGTACCAAAAGAGTAACTAACAGAGAATGTTAAAGCTTCCAAGCAATGAAACATGACAAATCTTCCTATCTTGTGAACATTCAATACTAAGCAAACAAAAAGTTTTCATTTCTTAAGCATGGAATGGCGAAGGAACAAACATGTTGTGGACATTCAGCAAGAGGAATAACTATGATAAGTCCAAGAAATATTCAAAGTCTAATAACAATGGCTAACAAGAAGAAGTATGCATGAAGACTCACACAACTAACATTCTAAGGATGAACAACAGCAGCAGAAAGATGAGGACACTAACATGCAATGAAGAATTCTTACAAATGGGTTTGGACCTAACTTAATCCTACAAAATCAGCTTAAATGACTTATATGCTCTATTTTGGGAGATATAAGGTTGACTAGATGATAAAAGGTGAAAGGAAGGAGTGATAGGTCGTGAGTTTGAATCTCCTGCTAACAAAAACTAGTAAACTAACAATTAATATTTGTCGATAAAAAAAGTTATAATACAAATAATACTCTATTTTGATCATATCACTAGTCGATACGAGATCTCCAACAGATCCCCTTGTACCAGGGCTACCCGCCACATCTAAGGTGGGCTAGGAGTGACTGCAATTAAGGAGACTTCCCAAGAATAATCATACAAACGGAGCATGCATTTTCCAGTTCTGTAGTTCATCATGTTAAAGGAGTGCCTCCTTTCATTTTTATTTTATTTTTAACTGAAGCTCAAACATGCAGAATTATATGATTGTTGCGACAAACTTTCATTTAAAACCAACAAAACATAAAAGGAGAGGAGTATCAAAAGTTGCAGGTTACCAGAATATCAAGTTTCCCAAATTTGGATTTGACAAAATCTGCCAAAGAAGCTACACTTGTTGCATCAGCCACATCCAACTGATGAAATAGTACTAGGTGAGATAGACCTGAGTCTTTGAGTGTTTCCAGAGCTTGGAGACCCCTATTCTCATTTCTTGCTGTGAGCAACACTTTGATTCCAGCTGAAGCTAACTGTCTAACTATCTCGAATCCAATTCCTTTATTTGCACCCGTCACAACTGCATATCTGACAAATTTAACAACACAAAGGTTAAAGTGATTCAGAAAATGTAAGATTTTAGTTCAACAATAATAGAATTACCTTTCTGTAGCTTCTCCCATCTTCAGTTTCAACTTTCAAGTAAGCTATTGCATACCTGTTGTGGTTGTCAATGCCATTCTTTTCATAGTAAAATACTATAAGTAAGACTAAAAGTTAACAATAATTCCCGACCGAACATGCCTGCTATGCAACTCTTTTAATATTAAATATGAAAAAGAAATATGCTGCATTTTTCTTGTGTTCATATTTAAAAATTTGTTTTATTATTTTATAGAGATGGAAATGTGTTCATACTCGTTTAAGTTTGATCCAGTTGGAATTACTCAGCAAGAGTTTTAATTTTTTATTTATTTAATTTGGTCGTTTTTAACATGCACAAATTTCCAATTACTTAATTTCTTGCGGTGAGCCTTATTGCATATATAGTTGTCATGGTTGTCATTTATGTACATCTTTTACTAGAAAATATGGATAAGACAAATGTTTTCTTTGCATGTAATAAAAACAATACAAAGCCGGGATGCAATGTTTCTCATTTATGATGTATATCTTTCAATATTAAATATGAAGATGACAAATTTTGTATTTTTCTTGTATTTGGATATATCATACTTCAAAATCTATTTTATTATTTTATATAGGTGAAAATGTGTTCATACTGCTTGTACTTCGATCCATTTGGAATTAGTAAACCTGAATTTTAAAATTTTAGTTTAATTTTGTTGTTGAAATATTTTCGATTACTTTCTAGTATTCTTGTACTAGTGGTACTTTTTTTCTATAAAAAAAATAAGTAAATTTGTTATTCTTAATAAATAAAAAATCAGAATACATAAACAGAGGACATAGTCTTCTCCTTCAACACAGTGCAACTTGCTAGCTATTGGCTCTTTTGCTTTTGCAATCCGTGTGGTGGTAGCTCAACATTGAAGCATGAATAAAACCGTAATATTTTTTGTTGAAAGAATTTCATAAATATTATAATTTTTATTGTAACTAATTTTGATTATTAGTTATTTGCAATTATAAATTATGGTAATTTCCTTTTCTCCTACATAAATAAGACCTATTCACAAGGGCCTTATTTACCAGGGCACCAAGGTAGAGTTGGCCTTGCACATCGTTTCCGAAGGCACCAAGGCCGTTACCATATTCACCAGCTCGTCGATTGGTTGTGTTTCGATTTGGGTTTGCTTTTGATCCGATTGATTCACATTTAATTAGGATTTATTTTCCTTCTCTTAGATGTAAAATTGAAAGCTTTATTTTTAAATAATGTATTTTTTGTTTTGTGAATTGTTTTGTGGCCATGGAACTATTCAAATTGTATGTAGCCCTTCCATGCCGTGATGTGCTCCAACCTCTCTCCTGTAAAACCTAAGTTCAATTGAAGTATTGCTAAGTGACAGATTCAGCAGACCTGAAAACATAACTTTCAAATAGAGAAAACAGCCTTGAAATATTTTAAAGCGGGACATCTGTTACAGCTATGATCCTCAAGCTAATTAAGTAATCAGCATAGTTTAAAAAATCGTCACGCTCACTGACATGATCAACATACTAGGTTATTGGATTAATAGTTGGATCGATAAGTCACTAATTGATCTCATATGACGTGTTTTATAATAAAAAAATATAAAATTTTATATTTATTTTAAAATATTAAAAAAAAAGATATCGCAAATCATAACATAGATAATTAAATACCAAAATATAAAAAAATATCATTATCCAAATTCAAACAAACAAGTAACAAAGATCATAAATATAAACTAAGTTTAAATTCAAGAAACAAAATCATCAATACAAAATTATAGAATGTTAATTCTCAACCAATAATTCATACTTGCACTCAATTTACTTTCATTCTATATTAATATTATTAACAATTTATGAGTATTTTGAAAATAGATTTTATGTGTCTAAGAAAGAAAGAAAAACTCATTCTTTCATACACAACTTATTCACGATCGACAGATTTCAAGACTTAAAAAAAAAATAAAAATAATTATTTAATTTAAAATTCAAATACTTCGAATTTAAAAAATAAAAAAAGAAAACATCAAAAACACCGGAAGTATTCAAAGAATTTAAAGATACAAAAAAAGAGTACCTAACTATACTGGCAAACCTCAATTCCCATCTCTCCCTTTCACTATTGACGCGTGTCTTCTGAACCCACCTCAATTTATTTTATTTTATTCTTTAAATGAAAATATTAAAAAATAACAACAAATTATAGTTCAATTCAGACAATGATCTTTTGATTCTATCGCTTACCATCCTTACATACTTATAAGGACTTGCATATGCAATGTGTATTGGTTTTAAAAATGATATTGCCCTTTTCTTTTTACCAAAAAAATAGTACTTTGAAATACACGTTTTTATCCGGCTTGACTTAAAAATAAGAAATGGAAGACTTCTCATAATTGGATAAGTATTACTAAACTTTGATCTCTTTTATTTGATGGCTTTACCTCTGTTCTGAGAACTTAATTCCGTGTTCACATTCTGTGGTTCTATTGAAAGGCTATAATTCTGGAAACATGTCTATACATAACGTGAAGTGTGCCATTCCTCTTGTCGATCGAGTCACACTCTTCGCTAATCGCTAGTAGTAAATGTTTCAATATTGACTGGCTGCTAGGAGCTTGAAATCAAAGGCTGCCGTTGCTTAAATATTGTATGATGGCTCCATTCAAAATTAGTGGCTTACTTTGACGACAAGTCTATGTGAAATGCATGAGGAGTCCTTGTGATTTTAATCTAAAGAATTGAGCATTAGACTTTTGAGAAACTTGCGTAACATGATAGGTTCCAACTTCCAAAAACCTCCCTTTCACAAGAGAGGCCCCCCCCCCCCCCCCTAAAATCCTTGTTAGTTGTTATTCCCCCCTCTCTCCCACCTACCC
>PYAF01003184.1:36892-74006 GCA_007407185.1 Glycine tomentella
ATTATAATTGAAATAATTTATTCATGTGTCAATTTTACTCATTAATAAAATACTCCCTTTGATTGTTTTTACAATAAACAAATTTTAGTTTATAAAAATGATTGGAAGTAGTACAACTTAGAGTTTAATATTTATGTATTGATCATCTAAAATAATTTTACACTTTCATCCATCACAAATCACTATTTAAATTACTTTAAGATAATTATTTTAAAAGTCAACAAACTTACCATACATGATAGAATATGATTGGATGAATGTGTAATTTTTTTTTATATTGTGAGGGTATAACCCCTTTTCTCTATAATTTATATATGCTAAAAAAATTAAGCTTCAATTGTTGTTTCATTTATTCATTCATTTATGTCTACAACTTAAAGACTGATAATATTGGACCTTCAGTTTCTTGATTTATTCTTGTCCTTACATTGCAAACCAAATTAATACAAAATTAATCAATTGTATTTTTTAAAAATAAACAAGGATTACATTTCAATTAAATAATAATAATAATATCAAAATAAACACGTGATTATTAGTCAACCTTTTAAAAATATTGAAATTCAATTTGAAAATAAAGATAGATTAAAAGATACAACAGATTAAGAAAACCAAGTAGACAATAACATATAAAGATAAAATGAGAATAAGTTGATACTATGGAAAAAGAATTTTTG
Organism: Glycine tomentella; assembly: GCA_007407185.1. NCBI lineage: Eukaryota > Viridiplantae > Streptophyta > Magnoliopsida > Fabales > Fabaceae > Glycine > Glycine tomentella. The sequence goes on from PYAF01003184.1 coordinate 37,570, forward strand.
GGGCTAATAGTTAAATCAATTTTTTTTAAAGGAACAATAGTTAAAAGGAATAAAAATTTAAAATAAAATTAAATACTCAATAAATGATATTAGGATACGACATGTGATTCAATGTGAATGATAATAACTACTAAAACTACTCATGTAAAACGATTCTCAAATATTTGGAGTTGCACTACTCGTTCAGGGATGTCATTGTTATTGATAAAACAATGGAAATATGATTCCATATTATACACACTTTTCGAAAGCCAACGAATATGAAACAAAATCAATGCCACATAAAACAAGTACAACATCCTCAGCTGAAATTTAAGGATGATTAATCAAAATTTTTGATGAGATATATATTTCTGTACATCATGATGGAACATTTACTTTGCTGCTATACAATTTTTCGCTTTTCTATTTTCTTTTACCTTCCACTTTGTATATATGGGGCAATCTTCATGTCGCCAGTTTACCTTCAGAGACTTGAGTATCATATGATGAATCTGGGGATTGAGATTTGGCTTTGCTCGTAGTTCTATTATATCCATATCCAAAAGAAGTTCCATTTGTTTCGGATAGCTGAATAAACAAACCAAAAAGTAACATAATTTCATTCAAACATCAATGATATACAAAAAGTGAGTATTATGTGATCATGCAAAATCCAACATGAGAGTTGATATATAGTAATTGTGCATGTGATTAAAAGAAACACGTACTTCAGTGAGCTCAGAAAGATGGCGGGATCTGAATTCATTTATAGTCGCTGCAATCTCCGATGTAGGAAGTTTAGCCTGAGAAAGAAATGCTTAGTTAACTGGGTTCATCAACAAGCTATATCATATGATAAGAAACCTTCGTATGTTTCCATTCTGATAAGGCCTAAATTAAACATGTTATTTTATTTTCAGTTTTCCCTCACTTCTCAATTGTAAGAACATCAAGGGTCTTCAATGAGATTATGACCAATTTTACCATAAAGAGCAAAAGTATACTCATACTATTTCTGAGAAAATTTAACCAGAAACTAAGTAAATTATTTATGCAATGAAGAGAAAATAAACAAAAGTTCAGGCAATGTGACAGATTCAACTACGTCAGGTGAGAGTAATAATAAAATACTAGGACATAAAAAGTTCATTCAGACAGTATATCTGCTCAAATAACATGATAGTTACCTGAGCAAGCACAGCGGCTGCTAGTTGAAGACTTGGTTCCAAGGTCTCTGGGACAACCTGCAAATGCAAGTGGCAGAGAGATAAAAAGATAAGACAGACAAGATTAACAGTGAGTATTTTGGCTAAATCTAAATATGCAGTAGTAAAGAAAAACACTTTCAAAATTATACCATAAGGCAATCATAAATAACATTAATAATAGAAAAGGTAATAGAATATTACAGCGGTAGCTCCAGCCTTTTCTAAATTCAATCCATGATCAACATCATGAGCACGAACAAAAGTCTTCACGTTTGGGAAGTGCTTGCTCAGAGCCCAAACTGTTCTATAATTTGCTCCAGGGGAATCTAGAGTTACCGCAGCAGCACTTGCCCTTTCAGCCCCAACCTTGTGTAGGACCTTATCATGCATTACAAAACAGTCAAGTAATGAACATGCATGCAAGCTCAAGTACTGAAGTCATATGCACTACCTCTCGACTACCAGCATCTCCAAAGTACACAGGGAGATCCAAGGAACGTCCAATTGTCACTCTATCACTGAAGACATTGGCAAATATGAAGACCGGTTACATGATATATGGTAGTTCACGCATCTTTGGAGAAAACTATAGGATAATCTTAATCATCCAAAGATTTTTCCATCATGGTCACTAAGCACCCCCATTATTTAGCAAGGAACCAACCAATCCGGGGATTTATCTTTATTCAATTATTGAGAAATACACAGAATCTAACAATTCAGAAAGACAGCAAAATCAATTTATTTTTCCATGAAGCTTTTAATGCCTCCAAGAAGTCAGAAACTGATGCACAAGCAAACAGCACATCTAGATACCTCATGCATAAAGAAAGAGACACAATATCATACTTGTCTTTTCTTTTTTTCCATTGGGAGGCAGAGTTTAGAATATCATTTAACAACTACAATTCTGTCCAGTAATGTTTTCTTTTTCAACATAAATAAGATACATTAATCTTAAAAATCACTTAATAGTGACAAAATCATTCATGGAAGGATGTTAATTAAGATACAATAACAAGAAAAACAATATTTTCAGTCAGTATTGAGTTACCTTCTCACATCTAGTGCAACAAAAGGAATAAGTTGCTCGGAAAGAAGTTGTGCAATGATCTGGAAATAACAAAATGGTAAACTGTTATATATAAATAACAAAATGATAAGTTAGTAAAATTAATTAAACCATGAAAGAAAGAACTCACCTGCCCAACTCGCCCAAATCCACAAATAATGATATGATTTTGCAGATCATCTGTCTGTAAAAGATGTCCTCCAAAATGAAATCAGTAACTAATTTTACATGTCAAATCTAAGTAAAAATAACAAATGTTGAATCAATATGGTCTAACTACATCCATTGTCTACAAAGAAAATCATAGGAAACATTACTGTAGAATCTCCTAAGACTAAATAGGAGACAATAAATATGATTAACTAATTGGAGAAAGTCAATCAGGCGATTAAAAGAGCATAGAAAATAATAATATTTCAAATGTAAGAAATAGATGTGCTTGACAGAAAAAAATAAAAGGCGTAGCACAAGGCAGTGAGTGCTTGCTTGACTGTAATTGACTGACCTTGTAGCAAAGTTAACTGCCTTGGTTGGCTTTGAAATTGTTCACTTATATTACCTCCAGTTTCTCTGATAATAAATCAAAGATTTCATGCCTTTTTCTTATTGCTACCATTTGATTCTCAATGAGATTCACATGGTCAATGAGACCCAAACAAATTTATGAATTTTTTCTGGGTGGAAAATGATAACTTTTGAGAAAAATCTTATCCTGGGTGTAAGAAAGCATTTCTCTATCTTTTTATTTTAGTACTGTTTGCAGATAGTAGATACTACCCAGTTGCATTGTACACTCCTGGCAAGACCTGCTATCTCATGCAACACAACATACAATCCATTCATTGAGTTGTAAAATTAAAAAGACAGCAGTCAGTCCACCAGCAATGGTAGTTCTATAGCTATAAATTTCACAGCCTTTTGCAGTTAATATAAAGCTGTCAGTAACTGATCTTACCTCACTTTCCACAGGTAATAAACTTCGAACATCATGTAACTCAAAACGGGAGGCAAGGAGCTGACCTCCTTCAGCTAGCCATGGAGTGAGAGCCATTGAAATTCCCACAACAAGAAACAGTAAAGAGGACATCTGGGAAGACATTATGCCCTGCATAAGTATCGAATAGCAAAAATGTTAGTTTTTATAGAAAATTAAATTTCAATGAGGAGAAATGTTAAAGGCCCCATGGATGTCTGGGCAACGCAAAAACAGATGACATTGCACTTGAAAACTTATTTTGAGTCATAAAATGTCAAAATAACAGCAAGAGATAACCCAATTTTATTAACACTTGACTGGTGAATGGTGATAACATATTAATCCACTTAACAGATTATTTTCCAAGAAAACTGACCATAATCATAAACCTCCAAAAAAAAGTTGAAGTTAAAAGTATCAAGATGCATAGTGTCAAAAATAACAAAAGCAAAATGATTTATTTTAAATAAATATAATAATTATTTATAATCCAGAGAACTCTAGGAAAGCAAAACAGTTTTAAAAGACAAAAACCTGATTAACAGCTTCACCAAAAGCCACAAACGCAAATTCTCCTCCCGGAGCAAGAAGAAGACCCACTCTGATAGCAGAAATGAGAGAAATACCAAACGCTCTTCCGATTAAAGAAACCAACAAAGTTTTGCCAAATATCAAGAGTCCCAGGGTCCCTGAAATGACTGGAAAGTTTGAAACAAGAAGTTTTGGATCAATTGACATTCCAACCTGAAAAGTCAAAAAAATTAATTTCCATCAATTATACAGATTGAAGCTGGCTGGCTCAGAAAGTCAGAAATCTCAAGGCACCCATTCCTTGCTGTTGAAGATTCTCATAAGAATTATTCCAACAAAGCAATTGAACAGCATACTAACAAACTATAAAATAGATATATGTTGCATGAATAAATATACAATACAACTAGTTATTTTTTGAATTTGAATAATAAGCACAAACCGTCATAAAGAAGAGACCCAGTAGAAGGCCACGATATGGAGCAATATCAGATTCAACCTGTAAGGAAAACTCAGTTTCTGCCAGTAGTAAACCAGCCAAAAATGCCCCCAATGCCATGGAAAGTCCAGCCTGTTTTAAGTAAAGAAAAATTATATTAAAAAAAGGTAAAAAGTAAGGTTGGCACACCAAAAAAAGAAAAACGCATCTCATCACTTCAACGGACACAAGAATAACAGTTGAAAACTGCCAAACCTTGGCTTAGCTCAAAAACCCAAACAAAGGGGAAATAAGGGAAAGGAAAAACATTGGTACAAACACCTACCCTGGCTGTGAGAAGGCTAGTCCCAAGAATAACAAAGAGTGTATTGGCTGAAAATATTTCTGCATTTTGATTCTCTGCAATCTGCTTGTATATAGGTCGAAGGAGCTGCAAAGAAGTGGGAAAATTACATAGCAAAAGTTATAGTGCAATCAATAATAGTTATAACATGCCTTCCTAATGAACCCATAAATATAGAGCTTATCCTTTGGAGGATAAAAAAACTTTTATATGATATATAGGATTTTGATACACTGAACATTAAATATGCTAAATGCCTGCTCCATTTAATTCCACTAGGCCTAGAAACTTCCACCAAGACCTCAATGTTCGACACTACAGTGCAAAACTCGCCCCAACCAATATAAGCAACTGAGTTTATGTATTCCATCGATGATAAGTAGTACTATTGGGTAATTTCCATCCATCATGATAAGTAGAATATCTGAAAGTGTACAACATATTACAGATCAAAGATCATTGTAAACTATACAATCTGGGGGACATGGTCAGTAATTGGTGCCAAAACTCTTGTCATTTCCTTTTTCTTACCTGGGAATCCCCATAGGGACAAACCCAAGGCTTAGTGAGATATCGGATCCGATTATCTCTAAGTGTGAGAGAAAACTTTCAAAGTGGAAACAAAGAAACTTAACTTTTGGAGGAAGGGTGACTTTGATAAAGTCAGTCCTTAATTCAATACCTATTTTTTTCTTTTCCTTTTTCAGGGTCCCTAAGAAGGTGGTGGATAAGTTGGTGCAACTACAACGATCGTTTCTTCGGGGTGAAGGAGAGGATCAGAAGAAGTTGGCGTGGGTGAAGTGGGAGACAATATGTCTCCTGAGGAGAAAGGTGGTCTAGGGGTGTGGGTCTTGCGTCTTTTAACCGAGCACTACTCGGTAAGTGGCGCTGGAACCTGTTTCATCATACTAGCGAATTATGGGCAAAGGTTTTGGAGTTGAAGTATGGGGGATGGAGAAACTTAGATGAGGTGAGGAGGAACAACAAGGAACCGATATGGTGGCGGAATTTGTGTTTTGTGTGCGGTTCGGAGGAGGAAGGTGGGTGGCTCAATGAAGGTGTGAAGTGGAAAATAGGATATGGGTCACAGGTAAAATTTTAGGAAGATAGGTGGAGGGAGGAGGTGTTATCTTTGAAGGAGAAATACCCAATCAAGATTATATTGTATATCTCAACAGCAACATCACACTATTCAGCAGATGGGCTTTGAGGTGGGGGAATCATGGGAATGGAATTTTGTGTGTGGAGAATGATGTTGGAAGGGGAGATCGAACTAGCAGCTAGCTTTATGGAGGATATTGAGGAGTTGACAGTTCAGCCTAATCAACAAGACAGATGGATTTGGAAGGGGAATGTGAGTGGGCTGTACTCAATGGGAAGTGGATATCATTTGCTTAATGAAGTTGTGGTGGATGAGAACGAAGACGGGGCATTCACACTAATATGGAAAATGAAAATTCCAAGCAAGGTAGCACACTTTGTTTGGAGGCTGGTTAGGGATACACTACCAACAAGAGCAAACCTAAGGAGAAGGAATGTGCAGCTAGAAGACTACCACTGCCCGTTTTGTTCGAGTCATGAGGAGGAAGCGTCCCACATATTTTTTGGCTGCCAAAGAATAATGCCTTTATGGTGGGAGAGCCTTGCATGGACAGAGGTTGTAACTGTGTTCCCTACATCACCTAAGGAACAGTTTCTACAACATTCATACTGTAATTCATCAGGAATTGTCCAAAACAGATGGTGGATTTGGTGGGCTGCCCTCACATGGGGCATTTGGAATCATAGAAACAGAATTGTATTCTCAAATGAGGATTTTAATGGACAGAAATTGATGGAGGATGCAATTTTCTTCTGCTGGACGTGGCTTAGATATTTAGATAAGGATTTTGAGCTGCCGTTCCACTTTTGGTCCAGTAATATGAAATCTGGATTCTTGTATGGGGGGGATTAGACCATAGATACTTTTTGTAATGGGTTTTCCAGTGTGCTCAGAGATGGGGGTTATGGTAATCTTACATAGACAACATGTAATCTTACAGATATTAGTACTACTTGTACTGATTTTATATATATATATATTTATATATAATACATACATATTTTCGATCAAAAAGAAAATTGTACCAAAACTCTACCCCATATCAACCTCTAGATGTCAGCACATCTACCCTGAGCAATACAATTGATGGTTTATTGTTTATGTACATGCAAACTTATAAGATGAATTTAATAAAATAATTATATAAAGATTACTAGAAACAAAAATAGATAAATTGACAAGAAAAAAGTAAATATTTCCTTTAATCAGAAAAATTAAACATCAGCTATCCAGATTGGAGTATATTTTAATAATTAGAAATAGCACATCTACACCTCTGTTCTGAATATTTCTTACCAATCGTCCACCTGCAATTATGGCTGAAATAGCAACCACTGCCTTAACAGCAGCCAGACCAAGAGCTTCAGCAATGGCTTGGAAACCAACCTGAAAACAGAGATTGGTATTTCACAAAAAGACAACATAAATGATGATGACAATGAGAGATGTAAAGGTGAAGTTATTGGCTTTCAATCAAGCTTTCAACATGAACCGCCTTTAATTAGAAACAGTGAACTGTCTTTTGGTCCTTTTGATACTTACAACATAAAAAAATAAAATCAAAACACCCTTGTCACAATCTGTCTTGTGCTACACAGGATTTCATGCAACTTTAAGTAGCCATGTTCACAATACTGTCTATTGTCTGATATACATATTTTAAGATAAAGTATAGAAAAATTTACCCCTCCTTTGGAAGAATTAGGTGAAATAAGAGGTATGAGTATTAGCAAGACAACAACAGCCAAATCCTGAATAGAAACAAACACACAATAGTCAGTTTTGGTCAAAATATTGGAAAACCAAATATGGCTAAGAATTAAATATACAACAGATTGATATAACAATCACACGATAGATACAACGAGGATGCTAGTTGAGAATCTATATAAACAAACTAAGTGTCAATCCAACACAAACCAATCTACTAAACAAGGAGTGTTCATAAACCAATTCAATCCAACCAAAACCACAAAAAACCAAACCACAAAGTTGAAAATAAAACGAACTGAATACTGCAAAAAAAACAACTTTTTTAATTGGAATGTGTTTCAGAATTCAGATTCAAATTTCAATTTTGAAAACCAATTCAATCCAATCCAAATCAAACTTATATGCACATATATACTTTTATTAATGCAATTATCATACCATTCATACTTGTCTTGGTGGATACTTATGAAAATACTATACTAATTTTTTTTCTCCATTAGTTAGTAACTTTAAAATGCTAGTTCTTTCTTTCGCAATAGATTGAATCTGAAATGAAATTATTAATTTTTGGCTTATAACAATCGGCTTATGGAATTAGATATTTTATTACTTAGTTAGGTTTTAATATATTTATTGTGTATTGCAAGGTTTGTTTATTAGTTTTAAAAAAAATACAAAAACCAAAAAATTGATCCAATCCAAACCACTTTTGATTGGAATAAATTAGATCAGATTTAATTTAGGATCAAATTGATTGGATGTTTAAATAAAAAAAAAACAATGGGATATGATTGAATAACTTAACTCTTCAAAACCAATCCAATCCAATTGGTGAACACATCAACAAAATTATCAAAGGAGTTGAGATATTTTCAGAGAAACCTTTTCTCTCTACTCTCTATATCTTTGTAATCAGTTTTCTGCAGAAACAAGTGAAAAGCACCACTATTCTTTCTATATTATCCATGTAAAATACTATACTGTATAGGGGTGCAAATATGTTTTTATGCTAACAAATAACATAGTTTTGCCACTACAAGACATGCAGTTCCGGTTATCCAGATTCCAGAAGGTAAATGCAATAATATGGAAAATTGAAGCAACTGCCTCATATAAGACGAAGTTTAGCCAACTACATATCACAAATATTATATCATTGAATATTTTATTTTATAAGAGAATCCTACAGTTTCTAGATAGATGGTAAGTTACAAAGTAACCTGAAAAAGCAGAACAGAAAATGTAGCCCTTCCATGCCGTGATGTGCTCTCACCTCTCTCCTGTAAAACCTGCAAAACAAGTTCAATTGAGTTATTGCTACATGAAAGACTCAGAAAACTTGAAAACATAACTTTCAGAAAGGTAGACATCACATTATTTGAATTTACATTAAATAGAAGCATAAAGCTGGAGTAGTAAACTGTTAACATATAGTACAGAGTAAATTAAAAGCCAGCAGAGCTAAGGTTATTTACCTGCAGAACAACAGCAGTTGATGATAATGCTAGGCCATTCCCAATGACAATAGCAGCAGGTCCAGCTTGACCACAAATATAATGAGCCACCAAGCCAACAACTACAGCAGTCACCAAAACCTACATTTTGTCGGTACATGCTAAGAATTGTTGGCTCGTGCATTACTAGCATATAAATAAAATAGCCAAGTGAACAATAACAACAAGGGTGGAAGATGGAGTTTTCCCATCACCTGAGCAGAGCCTAATCCAAAGACATACTTCTTCATTGAACTAAGCCTTTCAACAGAGAGCTATAAAAATACAGTTCATATTTTCAGTTTATTTTTTATAACAAAAATGATCAAAGAGGCAGAACAAGATCTTATAGGAAGCTCCACCTCCAGGCCAATATTGAATAACAGGAAAACAACTCCAAATTCAGCTATTGCTTTTGTCCCATGAACATTACGAATGATCGAGAGACCATAAGGCCCAATCAAGATACCAGCAGCCAAGTAGCCAAGAACAGGACTTCCTAAACATTGTTGCAGGGAGATGACTTGTCAGACAATCAATTTTATTTTGACTTAAAAAAAATCCTGTATCCCAAAACATTATTCAGATAATGATTGGAAGCTTTTGACAAGAGAAACACTTTTTTTAAATTCAATTCAAGTAACCAAATTTTCTTCAAGCATTGCAACTTCATTTATTATCATAATCAAACTAATAAATGGCATTTATCATCATAATCAAACTAACAAAAGGTGAGATAGGAAAAGAAATGTGAGCTAAAAAAAGAAGCAGATAAATATATACACCAAAATTTTCATGTAAGCACTAAGGCCTAAGCAATATATAGAGTTTGGAGACTAATCAAACTCAAGCTAAAGTATAACATTTAGACAAACAACTTTATTATTCTTTTAACCAAACGTTAAGAAAACATGGCAACCTAGTTACCTCCAGGAATCTTTTGAAATATTGGCACAAATACAACACTTGCAAGTAGTAACCAGAGCATGTCAAAGAGGGAGGCTTCCTCCTCATCCACCTAGGATAAATATCATGCAGAGTCAGATAAAACCCAATAATTAAGCATAAGAACAAAGAAAACAAACCTCTTGATCAGGTAATGATGCAATAATATTCTTAATTCTCCTGGGAAGCTCCTGAAGCTCTCTAACCAATGGCTTTGCAGTTGAAGAAACTTCTTCAACAGTGGTTGCAATGACTTCTGGCTGCTGAAGCAGCTGGGCACTCCTCTCTGTTCTATTGGTGTAGAGCACAAGCCTGAAATAAAATTCCACCACTTCTTCAAAAAAACAGAGTAAAAGCTTCATATTGATCAGTGCATCTAATTGGCATATCACGTAGAAAGGCATAAAATTCTAAGATATGAATTTAATTTCACAAACAGTTTTTAAACAAGCCAGTGAATATTTTACCCTTGATATTTTCTATCAAGCCACACAATCTAAAATTTATCATCCTAATATTCCATATTTTTTACTCCTTACCATAAAATAGGATGTATATACTTTAAGGTTGTTTGGTTGAAATAAAAATAACAGCAAGAAAAGGATCAAATAAAGAAAGATCATACACACCCTGCTCCAATTAACAATAACCCAACAACCAGCTTGGGCAGTTGCTTCTGTGCAGATTCCACAAGACCATGGAAAACTGATGCTGGAGTGTAATCAGTCTCATCTGCAGTATAAGAGAAGAATGATGCTGGAAAAAATCGGGAAGACTTCTTCAATGATGTCTTGGGAGCCAACAGTGAACTATCTCTCGTCGAATCTTTCTGTGTTTCCTGCTTTTTTGTTTGAACTACATTCTTTGACTTTTCTATTTCAACTTCAGCTTCTTTAGGAGAGTCTAAGCTTAACTGGCCATTCTCATGATCACTCAGATAATCAGACTGTACCGTGTCTTCCAAACTTTCGCTGGTGTTATTAGATTGTGTTTCTGGTGATTGCATGGTAAGCAAAGGCTCACCATCGGCTAAGTAATTAACCTCTCTTTTATCAACATTGTCACCAGATAAACCTTGAACCACTTCCTCCTCAGGAATAGCCACAACATCTTGTACTTGTAGAGTGTCAGTGGTATCAGCATTAAAACTAGAGGAAGATTTGTCTGATTTCTGTAATGCAATCTCTGCATCATTCATGTGTTGTGCAGCCTCGAGTTCAGCAGCAACAGCTTGCTCTGCCAGAAGCATTATGTTTGCAACATCTTCTTCTGCTTTCGCTGCTTTCAGCTGTGCCTGTTCTGCAATTTCATGCAATTTGTTCACTTCATTCTGCAACTCCTCCTTTCTACATTGAAAGAATCTTAGCTCATTCTCACAATTTGCTAAATTTGTCTGGCATTCTCTGATATCCTCTTGAGCAACCAAAAGTTCTTTCTCCTCTTGAATTATATCTTTGTCACCATTACTCTTGTTAGAACCTTGTGGGGTATCATAAACTTCTTTTGTAACCTCCAAAGAGTCCATGGCCACTTGAAGCCTTGCCTCAGCCAGAGAAAGAGACATAGTTGCTTTCTGAACAGCTTCTTTGGCAAAAAATTCTTGACTCACAATATCTTGGATGACATCAAGGGTAGAAGTAACATTGTTCCAAGCACTTGCTGCTTCATCCTGCAAAAAAATTGCAGTCTCCGATATCTTCTTAACCTTTTCCTCGAAAACGATGCTGTTAACTCTAGCAGCTTCTAATTCTTTCATGGCCTTTTGCAACAGTTCTTTCAATTCATCCACACTTTGTACCTCTATTTCTACTTCACCCCCATCTTCTTTCCTCCCTCCTTGCCCTTTTTCTTCTTCTCCCAAAGGTTCACTCAATTCAACACTGGAATTGGAGTCCTCATCCGCACCTTCCACCCTACCAACATTCCGTCCATTGCCATTGACATATGATAAAGAATCATTACCTTGACACTTTGACCAAATTTCCCTATTCTTCCTAAAAAGTCTATTATTCTTCCAAGACAAACCCCTCTTCCCAATCGAAACTTTCAAATCTCCTAAGCATTCTACTCTTGAACTGCTCCTATTACCTATCTTGTTCACCCCACTAAATCGAGCCTTCGGAATAGTCCTCGAGTTTCCGAGAAAAGCACGACCAAAACCTCTCCCTCCAAACACAATGCAAGAATCGAAACCATCCAATAGCACATTTGACTGTGGTAACCTAAAAGCTATATCCATATCAAGATATGTTATCTTCCAAAACCAAACACTCTCACATAACCATTTCTCTTCAACACATTCTACAACCAATTCCTGAAAACAAAAAACTGAAACAAAACAAAAATAGTCCAAAACTGAATTAGAAAGCTCAACATCAAACATAACAAGGCTTGGCACTCAAAATTACGTTCAAATAAAACACTCCTCAATCGTGATTTTGTCAAATATATAATATTATCATCAGTGAATAATATTCAGTTTGGAGTGTACAAACTATAATCAAACATGCACGTACGTAGAAGCATTTTCAGTTTTTGTTTCTTTCACATTCACTGAATTCAACAGAAAAAACAAAAAACAAAGAAAAGTGTTTTGAGCAACGCGGGATTGGAATTGTTGATGAAATTACCGAAACGAAGCTTGGAGCAGAAAGGATGGAAATGGAAGTTCCAAATTAGTGTGTTGGAGTTGGAGAGAGGGAAAGAATGAATAATGAGTTGTGTTGCTTGTTTTGTTAAAACGGTCAGCGAAGTCAGTAAGCAGATATATACCAGAAAGAGGGAGGGAGAATGGATATTATTCACAAGTCACAAGCCACAAGCCATAAGCTTTGTCTTCACACTTGCAACTATTGTGACAAGAGAAAAGAGAAATATTCAAGTAGTTGATTCAAAGCTATTATATTAAATTTCTTTATTTAAATAACATCTCGACTGAGTTTTAAATATGAAAAAAATATAAGAATTTTTTTTAATAAAAATAATTAATCAGTTTGTCCCTTCATAAACATTATGTATTGATAAAATCACTAAATATTTTATATCAATAATATGATTAAAAAAATTAAATTATTAATTAACAAGTTTCTCCCTAAAAAAAGTGAACTAGTTTCATGTGATTTTATAATTTTTAGTAAATTCTAATTAATAATAAAGATTAAAATATATTAACAAGTAATCCACAATTTTTTATATATAAAAAAAAACCTCCAAAACGGTCCTTGAACACATAAATTTATAAGAATCAAAGTGATGAATGTTTAATATATTGGAAATTACTTAAATATTTTATTACTTTAAAAATTATATTTATGAGGGATGTATTACTTCGAGGATGAAATTGTAACCTATTCTTTAATGCAAAATTTACGATCGAATGAGTTTAATTTAAAGATATGTTTTAATTATATTTAAAAGTTTAAAATTAATAAAAGTGTGTATTTCAATTTTAAAATAAACAAATTAGTGAAAATATGGTCAAGCATATATTAACTTCGATGCTTCAACGGCCATTTCAGCGCGTGAAGTGTCGTTAATCATTTCGGAATATATTTTTGTATTGATTCCATTCCATGCTCATTTCGGGATATATATATATATAAAAGTGTGTCCATCATATTTTTGTGAAATCCCATTTATTCATTGATTAGGTTGAGATATTGGATGAGAGTGGTCTAATTAATAAATCAGTAATTGACTTGATTTAATTTGATATATATTAAAAATTTAAAATTATATATATTTATTATATATAAATAATTAATATTATTTAAATAAAAAGTTTATTTATATTTTAAAATTTAAATTAAAAAAATCATTTTTTTCTAAAAAAATTATTTTATTAAAAAATTAATCAAGTCAGACCGATCCAACCCAGATATGATAATTAATTCGGTCAAATTAGATCAAGTAGACCGATCCAACCCAAATATGATAATCAACTCGGTCAAATTAGATCAAGTCAATTGCATAATTGTTCTACAAACAAAATCAATTCAATTAGATGATCGACTTCTTATCTAACCGATCAGTTCGGGCCGAATTTGATAAGGCTGGCGTCGAGTGTGATAAATGGAGACTAAAACTGGCTACTAAGAAAATATCCTAACCATATTTTGTCTTTATTGAATTTTAGGTTTCTCTCATACAGGGGTATATTCTCCACTTATTCTAATGTCCGACAAATTTTATTGATATTTTTTATTGTATAAAATAATATTAAATTGTTTAAATTTATTTATAATAATTTATGAAAAATTTTATGTTTTATTTAAGATAAAAATGATTATTTCTATGCAAACTAATAGTTTAGTCTATATATTGCATATATATAGGATGAATATTTATTTTTATATAATTGAAATTCATCATAAATTAATTTTTTAAATATATAAAATATATTATAATTAAAATTCATAATAAATAAATATATTTTATATATAAATATATTTTAGATTTATAATGGATAATTTAAATTTTAATATAAGATTACTTTTTAAATTGCAAAGGATGGACGGTAAGAAAATCAAGTATACCGATAATAGTTTGAAATTATTGAGAGAAATATTTTTTTTGCTAGTTTAAGAATTTAGCTGATATGGACCAAACAAATGAAATATGCTTAAGAGGATGTGTTTAGAGCCTGACTCTAGTATTCCTCATGCTAAATTGAGAAAATGAGAATATATACGTCAGTTAAGACTTTTATTATTTAAGTTGATCATTCTAATTTATAGACAAATTATGTTAAATAATTATTTTTAAAATAAGTTTAATAATGCAATTGTTGTGAGAATTTATATCACTGTTTACTACTTTGATTGCAGGATAAGATAAAAACTGCAACAAATTAAAGGGAAAAAAAACACATTGCATTGTTCAAATCTTTTGTTTGAAACTTTTGAATACATAATAAACAAACCTCTCAAATAGTTACTTTACAATGAAACTCAAAAAGATATTGTTACAAATGTTTTGAGAGTACTTTCCTGAACATAAACCAAAGACCTTGCTCAATATTCTGAAAGAAGGAAGGGGGGGGGGGGGGGGGGGGGGGGGGGAGTAGGGGAATTGAAAATAATTTGAGTTAATTTCATTCAAGAGGTTTCTTCTGTTTTGTCCTCATGAGATTCTGGTGCTGGTTCTTGTGATGGCTCCTCTAGTAGTGGAGGTGTAGAGGAACCAGTCCTTCTGTGTGCAGCAGCTTGGAGCACATGGCTGAAGTTCCCTTTCTCCATGAAAAGTTGTGCAAAGTGGACCCTACAGTAGAGGACACCATCAAGGGCAGCATAGTTTGAATGTGTGAGAGGGCACCCTGCATGAGCACACCTAAAGCAAGTCTTGTGGAAGCATTCCCCTTCAAGTGTCATCTGTTTTCACAAATTGAAACCAAATTTGCATGCATAGCATGCATGGTTAGTTTTGTTAAGCCAATTAATATCCTAATCCAAGTGATTTAAATCATTTCATAATAAAATAGCTAAAATTAAAGAATTTTTAAATAAAATATGAATTTGGTTTAGGAACAGAACAAACAGAATCTATTTATGAATAATTCGATGAAATATTTGAATTGGTGACTACATTTATGTACCATTGAAATGAATTTGGTGTTATTTCAAATTAATGAATTGTTTGCTCTGAGAAAACATTTTCTATTTTTATTTTTTGTAATATTCAAATCCAAAAATGTACATTGTTTTCATTACATTTCTATTTCAACAGTTTGTATAGAACACAGTGAAAATAAAAAATGAAAATAGAAAACTATAAAAGTAATTTTGAGAATTATGATATTACAAAAACTTGTTTTCTTTTACAGGGCGAAAATATGAGATTACAAACCTTGTCCAGAGGATAGACTGTTTTTGTGCAAACTGAGCATTTGTCCAGGGTTCCACTGAACATGGAAGATAGCTTGCTGGGGGTTCTATTCTGTTAATGATCATGATAAATTGCACATTAGAAAGAGAACACACAAGAATATATAATTATATATAGCCCCATGAAGATGTCACAAGGTAAGAAACTAGTAATAACATTAGAGTATAAAGTGGATTGACTTGTCGTCCAATCACAAATCACCATACATGATAAGTTTGTTGATTTTTAAAATAATTACCTTAAAAATCATACCAACAATAATTTCTGATTGATTGACACTATAGTCATTATCATTAAACTCATAAAACTAAGTATAATTGGTATGTAAAGTATTTGCCAAGGTAGGATTATGTACATACCAGGTCGTTTTGTTTCTCGGAAGACTTTGCTGCAACATTTACAAGAAAACAACATAGTTTCATTAGCATAAATAACAGAAAGTGACATTTTCCTACCTACTTGTACTGTGAGGTTGGATTATATGAGAAATATGAGAACAGCACAAAAAGATTGGCCAAAACTAAAGATGGTCTTCGTCTTACCAAAGTTCTTGCTGAAATTTCCAGATTCCTTGAAAAGCTGTTCAAAATGTGTCTTGCAATAAAGAATTCCATCCATTGAGGAGTATGTGCTCATCTGACAAACATTAAGTAGTATATCATTGGCACCCCCCAATTTAGGAACAATGTTTAAATGACATTTTATTCGAATGAATAATATCATATCAATTTACTTCGATGCGTTTTAGAATTAACTTATTTTGTATTCAAAAAAATATTTAATCTTTCTCAAACAGCACTAACTTGTTAAATAATTTAATTCACAATTCTGTAACTCAGGAATTAAGAAGCCAAAAGAAATGTTTGGTCTGTTTTCATTTCATTTTAAGTTTATATGTTTTCATTTCATTTTAAGTTTACATGTTTTCATTAATAATTACAAGATTGTAACATTGTTTTCATATTGTCTCCTGTTTCAAGATTTTATGAAGTAAATTTTGTAAACACATGATTGTATTATTTTCACTATTTCCTTCACAAAATCATGAAAGCAGAAAATAAATAACAATAAAAAGTAGCATTCCATTTAAGATTTTGTACAATGATTAAAACTAAATCACCTTTTACTCTATTAATTATGATCTCCTTCATTTCAATTGTATGTGATGTTACAAAGAGACAACAATAACATTG
Organism: Glycine tomentella; assembly: GCA_007407185.1. Lineage (NCBI taxonomy): Eukaryota > Viridiplantae > Streptophyta > Magnoliopsida > Fabales > Fabaceae > Glycine > Glycine tomentella. The sequence continues at coordinate 54,450 of PYAF01003184.1, forward strand.
AAAGGAGAACAACCCAGAAAAGGAACAAGAAAATGGAGAGCTATATGTACCGTAAGACATCCCTTGCAGTGGCTGCATTTGAAGCAGTTCTTATGGTAAGTAATTCCTTCAAGAGTTAACAAGTCAACCACATAGACAGTCTTGTCACATGCTGTGCATTTATCAAGAGTTCCTGTGAATGACATGTTTGTTTTCTCCCCTTTATTGCTTGTGTTTATGGTTTTCTTTTTTTTGTTCCCTTCTGGGATGTCTGAGGAACAAAGAGGAGTTAAACAAGAATGCACACACCTCAGACAAAAGGGAATTGAACAAAGGCTTGGATATGTCTAAGCAAAAAAGTAACTTATATCAACATATGCTACCGGCGGTAAATGGTTGCAAGTGATTGGAGACCCTAAATAATGTGAAACAAAAATGGAAATGTTATGTTGTGATTTGTGGATATGATCTAATTGGATGGAATGAAAACAGGTTGATGGATTTGACCATTATTTCAATGGGTGGAAATTATTGGGTGCAACAAAAATAGCTATTTCCAACTTCTCTTTCATTTACTATTTTGGTATAACTAAGATGTGGATTCATAATTAATTAAGCGGTTATTAATAAAGGAAGTTTTAAGAGAAAAGGATGTTAAGAGAGATAGAGGCAATGTTTGGAATTGTAATCATGGCATAGTCCAAACTTACTGAATTTGATAAATTAAGAGACTGTATTTTTAACATGTTTTAGTTTGGATCATTCTATGAAGAGGTAAGGCTCCTAGTTCTTATCCTCCAATCTTGAATCTAGAAACAAGGAAATATAGTTTCTCCTCCGTGGCTCTGTATCTCCTTATTTAAACATGTATTTATCTATCATTAACAAATGATATATAGTAGAGTCTGTGAATTAACTATAGAGTAAGGTATAGAGTCATACATTAACATGTGTAGTAAAATAATACAAATCATATAATTTTGGAGACTTCAAAGATAATTTTTAGAAGTAAAATTATTTCATTTATTTCTTAAATAATAAAATGGTAAACATTAGTCATCAATTGATTTTGATAACTCGAGAGAAATGTAGGAAATTAATAATTATAAATTCTTTTATATATTTAAATATTCAATTAATTTATCATTGAACACGTAGATTAATTGGTGTGAGAAAGTTATAATTTAATTATGATCTTGAGTTTGAGTATTGGATAAACAGTTGTATTAAATATTCAAAGAGAGAGTTTTTTTGTCCATAATAGTCTTATCTGACTCGAACATGATTGTTTCCAAAGAAGAATAAATGTTGTCTAGATCAAAAATATATTAAATCTATTTGTTTTGTCTAATAATAGGTGTTAACCATGGCATCAAAGTAAGGATCTTTCATATTTTTTCATAAATTTAGTTGGAAGGTTAAAAAAAATCAACACATCCAAGTATAGTTTGTGTTAATTAATCTTACTAATTTAAGTGTAGCTTATGAGTTAAACTCACTTGAGTTGGTGCTCTTCTTGGTATGATATACAAGCTAGTTATGTAGTGTACTACAAAGAAAAAGAACCAACATCATAATGTAATGTTCAAAAGGCTTCCAAACCATAATCTTTAAAGGGATGTTGTGGCTACAGACACAGTACAACCTTTTGTATTTATTATCATAAGATGTGTAGATTAAAGAACAGAAAATGGATTCCCCCAACCCACCCACTACTCAATATGAAAAAATTATATATAGGAGACCTACTTCAATTAAAGCAGTTCCAAGCTTCAATAAATTTTTCATAGTTTTCCAATGCTTAGTTCATTTCCATTCATGAGAACATTGCCATATCAGTAGTAAATCACAAAATCAAGGAAGCAACACAACTTGTTGACACAGAATGAGATCTGAAATGACCTTTCCATGCCGATCAATTCTTCGAGAACAGTTGACACCACCATCCAGCATGTTTCTGACAACAATGTTCAATGACTGGATTCTCTTGACTGTTCAATGACCCATTTATCTCTTTGATTTCTAGCATCTAAATCAGGAGAAAGGGACAAATCCAGAAGATGGGACACCACTGATTTTACCCAACCATCACCACCAGACATCATTATTTGATAACGATCAGCAAGAGTTCGCTCGGCTAGGCTTTCAAGAACCAGATAATTTAGTTCTTGAACTCTTTGAAGCAACTTAAGAGCATCCAAAGGCCTGTCACCTCCAAAACCCACTCCACAACCAATGTAAATATCAACAACACAGTCAATCCCTTCACTAGCATTGATGCTGAATTAAAGACAGTAACTAGAAAGATAACCAAAGGTAAGGAACAATAAGGTAACCAGCTTGATTAAACAATTGTGGATCTCTTCTTCATCCTGGGGTTCCATCACTGCAACTTCCTCTTACACCCCTGGTTCTGCTAGCATAAAGAATCACCACATGAAAGAGAGAGAAAAATTAATCCAAAAGCCCTTTCAATATCTCTATAGAAAGAATCTAAATTTTAATGCAAAACAAAGGTACAACAAGTCTTTCATCAAAGGGACATCTTCATTCTTGAGAGTGGACTCCTAGATAACATTTTGAATCAATGTATTCCATTCAAACTCGAGTGAAAATTTGGCACGGTTGAGCTTGAACAAGAAGGATGTGTGTGCTCTATTTATCAAATACCTTAAATTCAAACCAGTTTCACCATCCTCTTTTTGCTTTTTCTTTTTTGAACATCATTGAACAACAATATCAAATTCAAACCAAATCTATAATCAACAGTAGGCTACCATCTTGGCATACCATACATCAAATTGAGATTTTTTTTTCCCAACCTTCACAAGAGTACTGCACAGTTGCACTCACATCCAACTACAAAGATAACATGAAGAATCAAAATTAAACACGAACCATTTGTCGAAATGAAAACTTGCACAGTTGCTCTAAACTAACCAGTAACCATACGTACACTGAGATATCACAACATGCAGAAGAGACATTGGTCCATGTAGCTCAGATTCAAATAACAGCAGCCATAATATAAGTTCACAATAACATGCCCACTTACAAATGAAGGATAGATTTGATAATGATTAACCAAAGTCCACTCAAAGCAATGAAGAAAATGATTTGTGTTACATTTCAGCTTAAATAACTAAGATAGGCAATGTGGGATGAAATATGGGAGGAAGTGAACGAGACTGAAATCCACGAATGAGGATTGATGATTGAATGAGATTGTGTTGTGGAGATATAGTTTAGTTCCTCTATCTGGATAGGACCCACTTAGCCTTAATTATTTCCTTAACCAGTCAAGGTTTTTTGTTGGTACATTGTTTCCGCACGTCAATTGACAAATAAATAATGACAAAAGATAATAAATGAATTAAAGCTTTAACATAAAAGTTTAGCAGCATGTTTGGATATGATTCATTAAATTTGGAAGAAAAATGTTTTTTTAATAACACACAGTCACACGTGTGGGTGTGTGAAACACATATAAATTGATAAAAAATATATATATAATTTGTCGTTATTAAAAAAATATTTTCTCCCAAGTTTAATATGCTACAAATAATTAAATGTCATATAATTTATAAGATTTAACTCACATTGTTTAACATAGAATAAAATGAATAATAATAATTTATAAATCTTAAATATAAATCTTTTTTATTTAGCCTTACACCATTCAGCTGAATAATAAGCTTATTATGAATTGCATATAAGCAACATGTTTTTTATTTTGGATAAGATTAGGGATGTCTTCCAATCTCCTGGATTAAAAATTAATTTCACTCACTATCCGTAGTTGTTATTAATTCAAAAAAAAATTATACACGATAAGAATTGAAAAAAAAAATTCCACTAAATAAATGAGGCTCACTCACATATAACTATTCAATTTTAATATAGGAAGCCTAGATTCTTAAAAAATAAATATATATCAGTGTAGTGCCGTATCCACATTCAATGGGTTTTAATGATAAAAATATATTCAATGGGCTTTTTTTTACATTTTTCTTACAGAAATCCATATTCAATGTTGATAACAGCTGGCCTAATATTTAACTTTTATCCTCTGATTTATTTATTTTTTTACCAAATATTTTTTAATTTTATTAAGTGATTGTTTGGAATACGACTCAAATATTTTGAATAGGAATAAAATTACATATGAATTTATCTTTTCCTTTATGTCCTTATAGCTATAATATTTTTAAAATATATATATAACACTCTAACAACATTGTTCCACACAAGAATAAGGATCCGAAAAAATAAAAAAAGACTCTTTGTCAAACCAACTCTATCATGCTCCCAAGAAAAACAAAAATAGAAAAGAAAAAGAAAAAATAAGTTCCATCATTGACCTTATAATCAAGTGTATCACTTTATTAAGATCAAACCTGTTAATGATCATCAGCGAGTCAAATGATCATCCAAAACCAATTTTGACTGCAACTATATATTTTAAATAAATTATTCTTTTTTTAGAAGAGTTTTAAATAAATTATTCTATTTATTAATAAAATACGGCACCAGTATAATTTATATTAAATACTTTTTAAAATTGGCCTTAAAAAAATTGATGTTAAAATTTGTGTAAAACTGATGTAAAATATATGTTTTTATTGTATAATGGAAGAGAAGCTAGGAAGAAAGAGAAAAAGAGAAGAATTTTGACTTTAAAAAAAAATTGTTTCTTTTACTTTTTCTTCATTTCAAAATTCAAACTTTTTTTCAAAACTTTTCTCTCTTTCATTTTCTCCTCACCATACCAAACATATACAATGTCATCAAATACATATGATCAAGAGCAAAAGGAACTTGTAGTTATTAGATTTAGTGCTGTACATGAAACTATTCATTTGATCTAGTGACAATTATATTACATTAATCAAGGTTTAGGTTAAGGAGGGAATCAAAAGAAAAAGAATGTGATTTGATGATAAATATAAAAGTGTACAAGACAATGACATTACCTGCATGTGTATGTATTGGGGAGCTAAGTGTATGCATATATGGATAAAAACTAAAAAGGCCATTTAATTTGTCACAACAAGAAATAAAAAGAAAACATGACAAAATCTTTATCCGCACAATACTATTATTGTCCCCTTTTTTTATTCTCCCAGTATTGGTCTTCCCAAGTTTCTACTTGCCTTGTTGAATTAGCTTTCTTCTCTAGAAAGTCTTGTAGGTTAATAGGCTCATATGGAGGAGGAAGAGTGCATGGATTTGAATCACTAGGAGACTTCACCAATGAGTCCTCCATGAACCTTCTTTGTGTACCATCTACACCACATGTCATTGTTTCTGGACAATACTCCACAGCATTTGGAGGTATAGTTGGTTTGAACCTTTGGAGTTTTGCATATTCATTCAGTAGATGAAACATGTAATCATATATGTAGTTCATGTCCATGTCCTCATGAATGAATTTGCTACCAGCTTCCCCTATTGCTTGTGCCTGCCAATTTGAGGTAATAATATAAGACACGTCATTTTTTATATGCACGATACTTATTTTTGTGGCATAAAGTCTACAATAAAAAGATTATATCAAGAAAAAAAATACTAAAAAAATATATGGTGTGTGATCTTGATTAATCTTTACATGACTCATAATTGAGTTTTTTGGTTTACAAGAAAGAATTAATAAAATTCAATTACATGTTTTGTAAAAATTGGTTACAAATATGATAATTTTGAACCATAATAATTTATTATGAGAGAGAATATGGTTCCAATGAATTTTTCCATGTAACATGTAATTGAGTTTTTTAATTTACAAAATTTAACAATCTCAATTACATGTCACGTAGAAATTGGTTGTGAGCATATATGTTCTCTAATCATACAAAATAATTTTTTTATATGATAGAAAGTTTTTATCAAGAAAACAATACTCATTAAATTTTTACATTTTCAATATAATAAATCATTTTTCAATTAAAAAATCATTTACTTTTAGTTGTTTGAAATAAGTTTTAAAGGTTAATATTAACAAAACCTTTTATTGTATTAAAAATTCAAAAAGTAGATATATATATATATATATATATATCACATTAATTCATTTTTGAATAATTGAAAATATTGTATACATTTGAATTAATGCATTTAGGCCACTACTAAGCTAGGCTAGAAAAATACTAAAAAAATGTATAATGAGTGTGTGTGAAGAAAATTTATTATATGATTCTAATTAATTTTTAGGTGACACATAATTAGAAAATTTCAATTTATAAAAATGAATTAATCAAACTTAATGAGTATTTTGTAGGGATTTGTTGGAAGCATGATTATCTCGAATTATACAGTAATTTTTCAAGTGAAAAAGGTCTGATGAACCCAAACAATTTTTTCAAGTGAAAAAGGTAATTAAAATTTTCAACTTACAAGAAAAGAAAAATTAATAAAACCCAAGTGGGTGTCATATAAAAATTGATGGATACCATATATTCTCCAACCATACAATAAATGAGAGAGATGGAACTGACCTTATCAGTGTTGTTGTTGCCCCATTCCACTGCAAACTTAAGAGACCTGCACTTGCTGTTGTCTCTAATGGGCCAATAGTGCTCTAATGGCACCATGCCTCGGACAAAAAAATCATGGAAGCGAGACTTAACATATAGAGTTGTAGAATCGCATGCCAAAATGTACTTTTGACTAACGGACCAAGCCCATCCTTCTACGTATATTTTATACCTTTGCCAAGCCCAATACACATCATTTTGTGTAGACTAATGTATAATTTATTTATAAATAGACTAATGTATATTTCAATATGCCTAAAGAGGTCTTTAAATTGCATACCTATGGGTGCATTGGTCTCCTAATTTGGACTTGTTGTACCCTTGACTTGATTCTTGATCCCAATCCTGTGTCCAAAACATATATACAACATATAAATTATGCCTTTGACTTGAATAATTAGTGGACAAAGAATTGATAAAATATAATATAAAACCTGTATGTATAGGTGAGTGTTCCAATCATCTTTTTCTGTGACATTGCACTTCATGAGGTCTATCCTAGTTGGAGTCACAAAAGGGTTACCCTTCCAATAGGCGTATGGTACTCTGTCCTTCCACTTGGTCTTCTCGTTCCCTTCTTTGATTTCTTTTAGGACATGTTTCCATGGCTTTATATTTATCTCAGCCCTATTAGAAATTATAAATAAAGAAAATCCAGATTACAAGATGGGAAAAGATATTAGATAGGCTAACTATCTGAGTTATGTGTACAATCAATTTGAACCTCTAAGATGATGGAACTTGAAAGTATGCTTAAATTGAGGGACCAAACAAACAAAAGTCAAAAGTTGAGTAAAAATACTGTGAAAAGAAAAGATAAAAAGATAAAAAGAAAACATAAGAGTATATTGCTCCTGGAATCATTATCCTTTATACACAAAAGTTAAATGAAAAAGTGAACTGATAAACTTTTTTTTTTTTTGTTTACACGTTTAATTAAATCAAATTTCTCATTCATCTATGTGCATTTCATTTGTTTTACTCAGCAAACATTTTTGTTATGTACAAGATAAAAATAATTAAGAACTTCTTACTTCAAGTGTTGAAATCAATCGATCGCATATATAAAAATGATTTTCTTAATGTACGTACATTTTTAGCCTAGTTATACATTTAGTAAAAACGTGATTATATCAACAACTCTAAACTAATATATGTGACATATTTAAATACATATTACATTAGCACTGAACAATGACATAGATCATTTTTATATTTTTTATAAAGATTGAAAATAACAACAACAAAGAAAACTAAAAATTTGACTCATTTACCAAGACTAACAACATATTTAAATTCAAAGAAGAAGAGAAGTTGACTTAGCACTTACCATCCCCAAAAGGACCAATCAGGGAACACAATATCCAAGCTCCACTGATCAGAGCAATACCTAAACAAGGGTGGTGTGGGAGCATTTGGGCCTTGAAACCTCTCCTTTGAGATAACAGGCCTATCATCACAATCAAACAAGAGTTCCAAATCAGGCACTTTGCCAGGGTACATTCTCAATAGTTGCAATATGCCCCACAAAGTAAACACATCTCTCGTCTGAATAGCCTTCTTGTACTTCTCCACGTACAACTTGCCATCCACAATCACAACCCTAAAATGTGCTCTTCTTCTTGCACCCTTCAACATTTTCCTTCTGATCCCTCTGTCCCTCTCTCTCCATGGCCTTAGGTCTTCGTGGATCCATCTGAAGTATGAGGGGCACGTGCGGGTGGGCTTGGTGGGGGTGTGTGAAGTGGGGTAGTCCCTTGACCATGTTTGTGTCACATTTTGGGTGCATTTAGGTCGGAATTCTTGGGGTTTGGTTATTCGGGTGATTAAGATTGGAATGGAAAGACCTGCAAATGTGGACTTCAAACAAAAAATTTACAATTTCTGAACTACCATAGTTATTTTTAAGAGAAAAAGAATTGTAGGGTACCATGTATGATAAATTTGTTAATTTATTAAATAATTATCTTAAAGTCATTCAAATAATAACTTCTGATTAAATGAGAGTGTAAACTATGATACAATCTTAAAATTGGAATTTACACTTAACTTCAAAAATTAACCAAAAAAATTGTCCTTATTGCTATCTCCAAACAATATATATACTTGTGCTAAGAAAAATCAGGAGCCTTGGTTCTTATCATAATTGATCTTATGACAATGATTAGCTACGAGGGAAAAAAAAACATGTATATAGAAGCAGAAACTATGTATATATGTATTTGAATTTGCATGACTCACCGTATTCCAGATAGTAAAAAGAAGGAAAGTGGCTACAAAGCAAAGCAGCAGAATGACGGTGATGCTAAGTGCCGTGCCTTTGCCCTTCTTCGTCAGCAAACACGACTTCTGATGATTCGAACGCCCCCAAAAGAGCTTCAGATACGTCTCATTGTCCTTTTCCATGATATGCTTCACTTTATTTTATGATCACTGTCTTCTTCTTTTCTCCTAGGTTTTGGAGTTCTATGCTCAATTGTTTTTGGATGATGTATTATTTTCTCATCAAAAACTATAATTGGTTGCAGTTTGAGTTACTATGGTAGAGTCAGGACTCAGAAACTGTGGATGTATATGAACGTGCTTCCTCAAATTCTCAAAGCAAGTATTTAATCTCTTTTTTAAATAAATGTCATAATTGAGTTTTTACTTTCTTTTTATCATCAAGAGTTTTTGTTTTTATTATGTGCACTAGCTTGTTCATTTTTTAAGATATTTATCAATTATCAAATAGGAGTTTGATTTCCAACCTTACATAAGGAAACACATTATCTTGGGTCAATGAATTATATATAAAAATGGAATTTATATCGTCTTACATAGAAACAAAATGTCTATGTCAATTAGAGTAAATCACTTTTATCTACGGAGAGATACGAATATTAATGCAAACGCGCGAATATTTTAAAATAGAAAATTTATATATAAAAATTATAAAATGATATAGATGTATACATATAATAATTTATCTTATAATTTCTATTCTTAATCATTATTTTATAAATTTTAAATTTGAATATATATTTAAAAAATCCTTTTTGAGTAAGAGAATATGATAATAAAAATATAATTCAAGATTTTTGTAACTATTAATGATTTCTTTCAAAAAAAATATTAAAACTTAATTTTGAAAGAAAAAAATGATAGATTGGAAATGATAAAATGTTACAAAAAGTTTCTAAAATTGCTCTTATTGAAAGATGAAAAAGGCATACAATATTCTTGTTGAAAAAAATTTATTAAAAATACTTCCGTAAAAATAACTATTTGTTATAATAATTTATGTGTGGATGTACATATTTTTTTTATGATCTTTTCTTATTTTTATTTATCTTTTGTATTTTTTCAGTTTTTTTAATCTATAAATAGATTATTCTACTTAAAAAGAATGCACATGGTTCTTATTTTCTCTAAACCCTTGTCTTTTTTATTGTTTTATTTTCTTTTCTATTCTGAGTTATATTTTTTATTTAACACTATTCAAATGTAATACTTTCCAGTTATATTTCTATTTAAACCATTATTATGTTAAAATCCGGAAATGAAACGACACATGCTGTTACATGTCACATCAAGAGGTAAGAAGAGGGAAAAAGGAAGAAGAAAAAAATTACACTCTTAAATAATAAGTAAAAGATTTAAAAGAATCATCTCAAAGATTTTTTTATTTATAATTTATGGGTTTAATAATAAAAAGAAATAACATGGGGTACTGATCATATGCTAACTTTTTTATAAAGGCTATTCCACGTTTATAACCATGATTTGCTCCTCAATCCGAATCAGGTAATTTTCCATTCCAACGATTCAAAGGGGCCATTAAAAAGACTCCAAGTCTAATTAATTGAACGCTCCAAAATGAGTCTATTATATGGAACTCTCCAAAAAATCTCACTAGTCAGTAGTCACTAACTACCACCATGTTCTTGTATTTTATCAAACGAAATAGAATCTTTGAGAAGAAAACAATAATAGTGCAATATAATTGTGGACATTGCTTTGTTTCATTCCCACTTTTTTCCGTCAAACACACGTTAGTACATTGCATTTCTTAGGAATAGTGGGTTTCAAGGAAGTGATGAGAGTGTGAGACAAAAGGATGAAAAGTCAGCTACGACAGTTAATTTCATTAATCTATAACAATAGATAAAAATGTTACAGATGGGTGCTTTTAATCATCTCCATTTTTATTTGTCCATTTTATCATCAAAGATTTTTACATATTTAAAACAAAAATAATAACAACCATTTACAAATAGAAAATGAAAAAATGAAAAATCTTTAAATGTGATTTCACTTTTATCTAGTCAATTTTATATCTTTCTCTTACTTCTACTTACTCTCTCATCAACACAAGTTATCTAATTGAAACTGTTCATCACTTCACACGTGAAAAACTACACATTCTCTTTTTAATGCACTATCTATAAAATAATTACATTGTCACTCTCTATGCTTCCTTACTTCTCTTCCCGTACTCTTCTTCTTCTTCTTCTCTCTCAACCGTTATCTATATACTTTTTTCAATTCACTCTGACTTTCTTTTTCTTCAGTAATAACCACTCTATCGCTGTCTCACTCTAATTATTTTCTTCTTCTTCTTTTGTTTCAACTTGGTTGTGAATTTGATTATTCTGTTTATCGATTAGGTTATTTAATTTGTACAAGGATATGCAATGAAGATTTGTTTTGCTTTTATGAAATTATTGTTATTAATTAAATGTGTACTTGGAATTTTGGAATTTCATCCTTGATGATTATTAATTATTGCTTTTAGTTTTCTTCTCGCCTGAGTCAGTTGTGTTCTTTTTTCTTCTTTTCTTATTATTTGAGTGTTGTTACATTCTAAATTCTATCTAGAATTTTAATCAAAGCGGTTTCCTTTAATGACAAGAATTTTGGTACTTAGCACATTTTTTCTCTCATAATCCTTCTCATATGGTCCTTCTCATCATTTTATGTATTTATTCTCATTTTTTTATTCCTACTCATTCTTACACATCTTTCTATATTTTATTTCCTTTATTTGTTACTAATTATTGATTTAATTAATTTAATAGATTTTTCATGGGATTTTCATGGGATATGCAGTTGGAAACTGTCATTGTTAACAAAGAGGTAATTTATGGAAAAAGGAGGAGGGAGAATATTTTTTCTAAGCCAAAATTATTGTGATTATCCTATGACAATTAATTATTTTTATTTTTGGTTGTGCTATCCAGTTTATTTTTCATTTTTTCATTTAAAGTGTGTCATTCATTGAACAGAATTTAGAAATTATAATTAAAATTATTATAGTATATTAATTTTTATGCAATAACACAATAAAAATTAAAATACATGTCGCGTCTGTGTTTCTACTAGTAAATAATAATATAATGATATTGTGAACTCATGAATACCAAACTAGGTATGTAGCAATTTTCGTCAATTACTCAAAAAATGGGCCAAAATTATTAGGCAAAGTAGTATAATATATTAAAGTATTTTAGGTTAAGATCCTCGAACACTGCCTATAGCCTCCTCTATGGTTCAACAAACCACGTGCTCACTTATTCTTGAGCGTTGCACTATTGCAGATAAACATTCAAGTGTCAATGTTAATTTTTAACAAGGATTTTCAAAATGAAAAGTAAAGACTAGGAAGCTAGGGTTGCTAGATAAATGTTCTCGCCAAACTATGTTCTTAATTAACTATTTTTACTGGATCATCAGCCAAAAAAATAAAAAATAAAACAGTTATTGATCAATTGAAACTAGTGATATGTTTGGTTCGGTGGAAGAAACATAGAAAAGGAAGGAAAAATTCAAAATTTGAATTGAAAAAAAATTACAGAAAAGAAAAATTTAAATTTTTTATTTACAAAAATAATTTTTCTTTTCATTTTCTCTCCAAACGTGTAAAACAAATCATTAATTATATTTTTTTCCTATTTTCTTTTATTTTATTTTTTCTCTTACCAAACCAACCATAAGTGTCGTTTAACTCCTTTTTATGTAAGGTGTCATTTAACTCTTCTTTTTATGTAAGGTGTCATTTAACTCATACGCTATTTAATAGCTTAAATAAAGTCACTTTCAATCTGAGTTTGATGCTACTATTATTCAGGCAAAGGAGTGTTCCCTTATTTTCATAACTTTCCCGTGAATTTAATAAGTAAACAAGCAAATTGAGTCGCATATTATCTTGGAAGAGAATCTAAATTTTATGTTAGTCCATACTTTCTTGATTTCATTTCAGCTTGTATTCAAGTATTGATTATTAATAAAATGATATGAGTCTCTTTCTTTAAAAAAAATTGCAAAATACAAAATTAACCAATTTTAATCATTGAATTGAAAGGTTTTATAATGTAGATTAAGTTTATAAGCTTTCTTGCAAATTAAAAACAAATTTCATGCAAATTAAAAACTAAATGATACTTTGTCACACGAATTTACTTTGACGAATGCCTGTGAAAAAAAATACTTTGACTAATAATATGTTATTTAAAATATTTGTCAAATGTTCTTTAATGCTATGCATCTATAAATTAAAATAACTATCTAGCTTGTAAGAGCTTCACTCACTGCACCCTCTTCCATATTCAATTTTGTTTAAATTCTCTTCTCTTTTTTCAAGCCAAGGTTCAATACAATCTCCTTCAATATAAAATATTCTTCGTTCTAAAAAAAATCTCTTAAATTTTCTCTTCTTGCTCCCTTTTTGAGTAGTGTAAGCATTAAACTGTCTAACAAGACCTACATGCGTGAAGAATTTTTAGCCTAATGGGGGTATTAATATCAATTTACTCGAGACTTTGTAGATGTTGCTAGAATGGGTGGTCCCAGACTAGGAGGAGGGGAGAACCAATGTATAATAAGACTAAGGATCCGTTTGGATCCAAGTCACAAGTGCTTTTAAGAGTTTTTCTATTCAAGATATAGAACTTTTTTCAGTAGAAAAACTCTCAAAAACACTTCTAACATTGTATCCAAACATACTCTAAAAAGCATTATAATTACAAATATATGTGATGGATGCCACTTTGTGTACGTTACTTTTTACAATTACTCTGATAAATTTGGTTAATAACTTGATCATCAGGTAACACAGTATCGTGGATTGATGAGATGAAGTCATATTTTTCTGCCTATGTTGGATATTTATTAATTGACTGCAAGTGTAGAGTAACTAGTTACTGGACATTAACACCAAACTATCAAGAAATTATGCAAATGACAAATTGACTTTGATTTTTGGACATCAATTCGATCCGAGTCACACTCCATGTGCCATTTTTCCAAACTTTTTTGCAAAAAAGTTTCATATGGCCTCATGCTTTTTGTATATGCTGCCTGTCTCCTTTTTAATTCTATATATCTTGTTTGGAAAATCAACGAGAATCAATTCTTCCACCCAAAATGATGATGTGACTAAAAGTAAAAGTAACTACTTGATAATTGTTTGGCTTTCAACATGAACTTTGGAATTGGTACAAATGAAGGTAATCTAAGCACACTATTAAACTGAGAGATCTATGCCCAAGGACCTTGTAGGCAATTGCTTCCTGTACCTCCATAATTACTTTCTACACATTTTTAACCTTTCCAGAAAAGTCTAATCTAGAATGTAATTTTACATTCCAGAATGATTTGCATCCCAGATCAGGGTGCAGGATGCAACTTGGGGATGCAGTAAGTAATTGCTGACCTTGTATGAGGTTTCTAGTGGATCATCATTCATCAAGTGGTCTTGGAGTGGCAAAGTTTATTGAGAACTAGGGGCCCAGCTGCTGTAATGGTGGTAATTGATTTTTACATTTGTTTTAATAAGGACTTCCAGATTTGTCTTAAATTAGTACAAAAATACATACATTTCACCAACCACAAAAATAATAACAAAAAACATTACAATACATGGTAGTTTATTATTAAATTACAGTATAAATTATTTTATACTATTAGTGCATAACCTATTTACCAACAATGGTTGGTGGTTGGTTCAAGTGACTGGGACTTGAACTCCTTAAGCACTTGGTCAAAAAATCCTGATTTCTGCGTATGGAAAAATCATTGATGGGAGAAAACAATCCACCTATGAGTGACAATAGATTCCCCGGAGAAGTTTTAAAAAACTCTAGGTGATCAACCAGAATACTCCTTTATATGTACAAAAGATATAACTTAGTAAAAAAAAAAAAAATTATATTTACAACATATATAATACTACTTTCCTATGAATAAAGAAACATAAGTATGTTGAGTAAAAAAAAGTATGTGAAAAACAAATATATTATTTTTATATATTCTAGGGGTCACAAAATACCTTTATATTAATATAAATCCTTGTCTTTGGAGGTGCAACCAGGTCTTAACTTACAGAGTAGGAGCGTGTGCCAATTGACAGAAGTTGGATTCTTGCATCCAATTCAATTGACATAACCAAAGATGGACTTTAGACAAATAATTAAAAAGTATTATTCTGAAATGGGGAATGCCTCACAATCCAAGGGTTTCAAGAACCACTTGTTAAAAGGTGCCTTCCCTTTAAAAATTTTGGAAGCCAAATGATATTCTTCAGCTCCATCCTGCAAATGATTAATCATGCAAAACAAAGTTAGGAAATGGCATAACATAAAAAATTGTTCACTCTATTTGCAGAGACATTGCTAAACTCAACAGTGAACACTATTAATTATGTATTTATTACTTAAAACAAGTGGTTTTTTTTAGGCCAGAATTACAGAACAATACATGGACAATACAATATTTTTTCCCCTAACAAGAATCTCGTCCATTCAGCAATTACTAAAACTATTCAATGAATAACCAACCCAAAAACTCCATACACATAAAACATCACACACTAATTGTTACACCATAATATAACTGCCTTAATAACTGTATAAAGATTAAAGACAGAAATAATACACAAATGACAATTCAGATCCATAACTACCCAAAGAACAGCCTAAAGACACAATTAATACAGACAGTAGTAATTCAGGCCAAGCTAAATGGTTACTACAGAAACACTAATAATCAGTTAGCTTCTTCACAAAGTTGATTCTAACTTATACAAAAGCAAGTTTTAGCTTATAGACAAAGCTTATTTCTTTCTTCCTTCCTTCTAATTTTCTTTTCCTATAAATGTTTATAGAAAAGTTTATCCAAATAGGATCAAAGTCTGTTTCTTATTCCTTGCCATATAAACTTTACATGACCTATATCACTATATCAGACAACACAAGTTAGGCCATCACAAAAAAAGAGAATGTGAAGAACATTAAGAATACCTTGAGTTCTCGATAAGTAATCCCATTGGGCAGAGAACCGATCAAATTTTCCAGTCCCAGTGACAAGAAAACCTCCAACAGCCTCTTTCTGAAAAAATAATAATTTATTATTAGTGCTTTACAAATAAAATTTCCACAGTACTCACTTGCACTCACTTGCATAAAGATGACTGTGTCGATGGGTAGAGTGCCCCTTTTGCAGAGGTGCCTTGCTTTCTTCCAGTAGTTCCCATGATGACGTCATGCAAGCCACATTCATTCCAACATATTGAATATCTGCAAAGTTATCCATTCAGATAAATGCAACATCAATCCATAATAAAGCTACATTAACTTTACATTTTTCCAACATCTGATTGTAAGTACCCGCATGTTAAAGTGTTAGCAGCACTCTCAGATTGCTGAAAGTCCTTTGGGGGTACTGGTGCAGCGTGAAATATAGGCTATGAAATGAAAAAATACATAAAAGTTAGCATCCTACAACACACTTTTCTTTCTCACCAAGAACTGAATATCCCACAGACCTTGTTCACTAGAAACGGAGATGTCAGTTCATTCGATAGGGGCAGCATACGTTCATACAAAGCTCTTTTCAAGCTATCCTCCAAACAAAAATTCTCAGGAATGTCAAGGGGCAGACCAACAGTAATTGAAGAAAGATATACAGGTTGAAGAAAGTAGGAAAGCAAAGCTCCTGGAATAAGAGAAACAATGTCACACTTGACTTTTACAATGGAAATTACAATAAAACCACACTATTCTAATTCACGTTCATATCCACACATTTAACATTATCACACCAACACAAATCTACAATTTGCGAAATCGACTGTTTGTTTTGGGATAGCCAATGATATACCTCAATTCTCACTGTTTTGTTTGCAATCAAATAATATACATTAGGCACTAGTAGTATAAAAGATACAAGATTTGTAAAAAAAAATTAGCAAGTATGAAACACATGTCAGAAACATACACCCAACTGACCTAGTATAGTTGATGTAAAATATTTACATGTATGCAAACACCAGTATGAATATTAGTGTCAATGATGTTTCATGTAAAGTTGTGTCTTGGTGACTTATTGGTCATGGGTTCGAATCCGGAAACAGCCTTTGCATATGCAAGGGTAAGGCTGCGTACAATATCCCTCTCTCTTACCTTCGCACAGCAACGAACCTCTAGGCAATGGGGTACATAATTTTTATTTTTTTTATGCAAGCACCAGTATGAATGTCAGTGTCAATGATGTTTCATGTGCAGTGTTAAATTGTTGTTGTATAACAGGAATATGTCACTTCACAACTGATTTTCAAGCAAAAACTACCAACATGCAAACAACCCTGATTTAAGCATATCTAACCTTGAACACCAACAACATTCCAACGAGCTATCTTATCAGAGCAACTAACTGACAGGGTTGTATCACCACGACCGGGCTTCCTCTGGACCATCCCCTTTTGTTTTAATCCATTACCTGGAATTAATGGCAAAAGTATTTCTCCTCAGACCAAAATAAAGAACAGCCAATCTTTCAATGGTAAATATCCATCAAATATAAAAATAAATAAATACTATACATCAAATTGATAAGAATTGCAGTCATAGTGCAATCGTTGAATTATAGAAGGAAAGAATTCACCCAATCATAGTTGTTTGAATGTTTTCTTAATCGCATCTGCTAAAGGTTCCTCTAGACCTTAGCCATTTTATAATTTATTATATAAAATGTTGTAAAACTTAACCATGGAATTGAATAGCTTACCCAAAAGTGAAGTTGAATCACTTTCTCCTAAAACCACAGTTTCCAAAGGAGAGACATGCCAGCTCAGTGAAGCATCTCCACCTACAAAATGGAACGCAAAAGGCAGTTACCCTTGAACCTAACCCTCATGCAGTGACAACTAAATGAAAAAAATTTATGACTAAAGAGAGTAAATGGGAGAAAGAGATAAGTTACATGGTAACTGGGACATGTACATATGTAATTTCCAATGTTTTTTCAATGTATATTTCCCTTTATTAAGACACCCTGGATCCAACTCAAATGGCAAGTTGCTATCATCAAGTTTGAACCGTTTCCCTCCATTGCTTGGTGCATGCTTACTACTAGTAAGATGTTGAATCTGTGTATAGAAGAACCTGGTGTGAATAGAAACAAATGAAATAACATCTCACATAGCAAGAGATTATATTAAGGACAAAACTTATATATAGTTCCATGGGAGCTATTTGTACTATTCTCCAATCAGAATTAGAGTTTCACCTCATTAATCTACATAATTCTTTAATGCAAACATTTATTACGCATATTAACGATGTAAACTCCAATCCTGATTGGAGAATAATACAAAAAGGAATTGTATATAAGTTTTATCCTTATATGAATTCATCACAAAAAGTAGCAATACCCTACATCACAATTTTAAAAAGTTTAAGTAAAACACATGTAATAGCATATAGGCTTAAATATGTTTTTGGTCCCTATAACTTTCTAATTTTTTCATTTATAGTCTCCACAAGTTCGCGCTCATAAGGACCAAAATTGGAAAAGTGCAAACTTAGAGGGACTAAAAATGAGCAAAATATCTTACAGGGATCAAAATTGAAAATGCACAAACTTACAAGAACTAAAATTAGAAAAATGAACTTACAAGAACCAAAAGTTAAAAAACGTTAACTTAAATGAAACAAAAACATATTTAAGCCTAGCATATATCAATGAACATGACCATGAAACAATGACAATTATACACTGTCAACATTCAAAATTGACACATCTTATGGATATAAACTATGTATAATCATGATACAAAATGTAAAAAGCTCATTAAAAAAGATTAAGCGTAGCAATTTCAAAAAGATAGGAATGAAACCTCATCAAGGCTCTTCGAGCAATGACTTCAGCATGGGAATCATGAACAACATCACCACAAGTTCGCAAGAGAGAACGTCCAATGCACTTTGTCCCCGTTCCCATTGCAACCACTTTCAAATCTTAATGGAAAAATAAATAAATGAATGAATAAGTGAATTCCTTAATCTGAAGATTTTTTTGAGAAAAATAAGAAGAAAAAAAGTGAAATTTGGTTAATGGGTAATTGTTGTTGTCATGGAAAGAGGAAGAAGAGAACCATTGGAAGGAGAAGAGAGAAGGAAAGCGGCCAAAACAGTGACTTCACGGCCTTGAGGTTTGCCCTTTTTGGGAAGAGAAGTGTAGAAAGAAAGAACCTTTTCGGATACTCTTTTGCCCCAATTACTTTCCTCAGAAGATGAAACTGAAGACGCCATGGACATGGTTGAGGTTCAGCAACCCAGTGACCCTGAACTGTGTGTAGTGAGTAGTTGACTAGTTTAAAGAAGAAAGCCCAAGCCCCCAACACTTTAGTTTAGACTTCTTTTTTATTAATAATATAAAATATGAAATAATAAAAAATCGAAATATATTATTTTGAGTTTAGTTTTAAAATTAATTAGTCTTATAGATAAATTGATCCCTAAATTTTTTAACTTAATATTAAATTGATCCTTAAAAAATATAACTTATTTTAAAATTAATTCTTAAACATTATAATTTAATAATAAGATGATTTTACAGATTTAAAAAAAGATTAATTTATGACACTTTTTGCTTATTTAATAATTTAATTTTTATTTTTCATCTTTTAGAAATCAATTTACCATTACACCGTATCTTCAAGAATATATTTGACTTATTACCCTCTTTGTTAATAAAATATTAGCATTCTATTGAATTGATAGAAAAT
>PYAF01003184.1:74106-103775 GCA_007407185.1 Glycine tomentella
AAAAAATGCTATTTAACTTTGAGATTATTATTTATATATATATATATATATTAATGAATAAAAATTATGATTAATATAAATTTTTGAGATAATTACTGCAAAAATAAATAAATTTGTAAATATATTAAATGTATCGAATATTTATTAAAAAAATCTAGCCTTTTGTTCATAAATGTTTTATTTTAATTTTCTAATCACTTTTACATGGATAATGAGTGAGATTTGTTTTTATGAGTTTAACTTTTATGTTCCGTACCAATTTTACACAATTTAATTAGAGATTATTTCAAAGTAAGTATTGTAAAAGCTAGGAG
This sequence comes from Glycine tomentella, assembly GCA_007407185.1. NCBI lineage: Eukaryota > Viridiplantae > Streptophyta > Magnoliopsida > Fabales > Fabaceae > Glycine > Glycine tomentella. The sequence continues at coordinate 74,421 of PYAF01003184.1, forward strand.
CCTTATTAGAAATTACAATGAATAATGGTGTAAAATTACACTATCAATATGTTTAAAATAATATCATTTTTAACAATAAATAATCTAACTCCAAATATTTGGAAGTTATTTTTTGGAGGTAAGCACTCATCCTAGATGATGTGGAATTGGGGACAAATCTCTATATAGATGTGACTAATTCTAACGTGAAGTCCAAAACAAAAGATTCACGGGTGAGGCAGTGCACTTTTTACCTGCAATTGCAGGTTTGCTATGGGAAGAACAAAAAATAAAAGAATAAAATGTTTTTTTATTTCAAATATATCATAAAAAACAAATATAGTGAAGGTGGTAAAGACCATTACGACTTCAAAGTCGTAATGGTTCAAAGACCATTTTTTAAACTTTTTTTTTTCATTTTTAACTTGTTTTCTTAATTTTTTAATTTTATTTAATATTTGAATATATTTTTTATATGTTTTATTTTTTTAAAATATATCAAAAATTTAGAAACTATATTAAATAAAATAATATTAAAATATATTTACTAAAATCATATAAAAAATATATTCTAATATTAAATGAAATTCAAAAAATTTCAAAAAACAAATTATAAAATATAAAAAAGTTTTAGAAAATGAAAAAATAATAAAATAACATTTTAAAAAAATGAACATATAAAAGTAAAAAAATGAAAGAAACATAAAAAAAAACAAATGAAGTGAAGGTCATAAAGACCATTACGACTTCAAAGTCGTAATGGTTCAAATTATTTTTGTAAACGTTTTTTTTTTTTCATTTTTAACTTTTTTTCTTAATTTTTTAATTTTATTTAATATTTGAATATATTTTTATATGTTTTTATTTAGTATTATTTTATTTAATATAGTTTCTAAATTTGTTATTTATTTATATTTAATATTTTCTATTATTTTTTATTTAAACATAAAAATATTTTTTAATTTTAGATAATATTTAAATAAATTATTTAAAAGTAAAATAATTAAAAATATAGTACATAAAATGATATATTTGAAATTAGATATACCAAAAATTAAAAGTATTAAATAAAAATATATAAAAATTTTAGAAAATATTAAATAGAAATGGAATATCCTTGGCCCTGCACCTCCGTTCACATTGCCGCGCTTTCTCATCGCATCAATCTAGACCCATCGACCCAAGATCTTCACCACACCCATCGTCCCAACATGCAGATGCAGAAGAAGAGAGAAATGGGCAACGAAAGCTTCATTCTATTTTTGGTTGAAAAAAAAAAAAACAAATATGGAATAACAACTAGGCTCTTCCGATCTCTTCTCCTTTCATCCTTTCCTCTCTTCATTTAAATTTCTTCTCCTACCTTCGCCAACAACCTCCCACCGTCGCTGCCCCTCTTCTACTTCTTTCATTTTTCCTCTACTGTTCATTGCATTTTTCTGCAGAAAACTGGAAAAAAAAATGATTATCTGTTTGGATTGAATTCAAAATCATGTTGAGAAATGGTTCTGGTTTAAAATTTGGAAGGAATTGAGAAATTAAAATGAAGAAAACAACCATAGATTGGTGGTGGACTGGTGGTAGGGGGTTGGCGAGTGGAGTGGATCAGAAAAAAATCCAGAAAACCCATTGTTGTATGAATGGTAGTGAAGGACGAAGAACAAAGAAGAAGTGATCAGAGAGTGGTAGCGGTGGCACAGGGAGGTTGTTGGCGTGATGGTGGTGGTGGGAGCTGTGACATATATTAGAAAAAAAAAGGTTTTTTTATCATAAAAAAATTCAAATGAATTAAATTTTTCTATCGGTAAACAAGTATCTTTTTTTTAATTTCAAACCTGTAATCTAATAAATCAGTAATCTTTCTCTATTAAAATATAATTTATCTTTTTTTTGTGTTGTTTATTTCTTTTTTATTTTTTCTTTTAAAAAATAACCTGTTATTACAGGTAAATTTAAATGGTCCACCGGTGTGGCTGGAAAATGGGTACTTCATGTACTTCATTCTGAATAATTATGTTTTCAACGCTATTTGGACGAGTAATTCAAAGCTAGTGTGAAGAACACTGAAGCCTGGAAGGGGAGTTTCTCCTTTTCTGATCATGGGAACTTACAAAGTAGCTGGCATTCCCTCCTCTTCTTGCGTTTCTTGGGTTCCTCCAAAGAAGAATTGGATCAAAGTAAATGGATGGAGCAGTGCAACGTCATGGGATCACCAAGGGAAGTTCATTTTTGGGTTTCAATTGAGTCTTGGAGCGGCTCCTGCTATTTGTGCATGGCTTGAAGATACCCTGGATAAAGGTTGTTGTCTTGTGCAACAGCCTGAATAAATACCCGTAAAATTTACATTAATGGATCATGAACAATCATATTTGTGAATTTGACATGATACTTTAATCCAAAATCTTAAGACTCAAATTAATCTTTTCCTCATTTATATATGGTGCTTAACTTTTTCATTTTTATCTGATGTGAAATTTCGATATTTTTCCCCATATACACTATTATGCATGGAAAAATGTCCAATATATACTACTTTTACATTTTATTCCCAATGTAGCTTACGGTTAGAAGTTGGGGTGAGGTCACCCAATTTCTCACCTTGTATTTTCCTTTTTTTTTTAAAAATAATATTATAAAATTTTAAAACAAAAATTTGTTTGATGTTGAGAAGTCGAGAATTCACCATCTGACTTCCATTCTTATTTTTTTAATAATATTTATATTTTTTAAAAAACTTTTTTTGAAAAATACTATTTTAAATCTTTTTTTCAAAAATAATTTTAAAATTTTTATTTGTTTAATAATTTTTAGTAATATTAAAATTAATAAATATTAATGTTAAAATAAATAAATAAAAGACAGACAGAGTGATTAAAAAATAAATTGATTAAAAACAAAATGGACATGTAATTATCATATATAAGTTATATTATATGATGAAATTAAAACATTAAAATAACAAAAAATACTAACAAATATATAGATAAACATAATAATGGAAACATAATAAAATAACGGAACGTATAAACAATAATAATTAGAGAGACAAATATAACAAACGGAACATTAAAAAATGAAAAATATAATTATTATATTTTTAATTTTATTTTTATAAAATAATTAGTGCAGCATTTTTTAAAATATATTTTAATTTTTTTAAAATAATTTGTTTGAATAACAAGAATTGTACTAGTAACTTGATTAAATTCATAGCTTTCAGTAAAAAAAAATGATGTAAAAGTTTCATCAACAACGCCCTCAAATTAATGACAAAAAATAAAAAAAAATATTTTCGATCCTTAAAACAATGTTTAAGTAATCATGTTAGATAATTTAAAAAACAATCTCTAATAAATTAGAAATATGTCTTCAATTTTTTTCATAATTTTTACGTCAAAAAATAAAAAAAATATCGTCTAATAGTTTCATTAACAAGACCCTCAAATTAATAACAAAAAAATAAAGTAAAAAACATGTTTTTGACATTAAAACATTTAAATTCGTGTGATATATCATTTTCAAAAAAGAAAAAAAATCTCATGTGTGTTAAGTACATATCATTTCTAATAATTCGAGTCAAGTCAAATTTTCACGTTACATAACAATTTTCTTATAAATGTAGTAATTTTTAAAACCCTAATTTATGTTTAAATTGGAAGACTGATAAACACAAGATGAAGTACATATATTGCTTTAATTACTAATATAATTATTCAACTAATTACTTGGATTAGACAATTGATTTAAGTAGAACAGAAAGGAAGTGGAGAAAAAGAAGAAATGAAAACAGAGAGCTGTCATGCAGGCCTCGTAGGGAAACATCTGTTAATGCACATTTTTCCAACGCAATTTTCCTGTCTTTCAACTACATTAATTTTTTTTTTCAGATGGTCAACATCAATTATTAATAAAGTAATACTTGCACGTAACTTATGAGAAATGGAGCACTGTACCTAGCTAGCAAGGGAATAATACCAGGAATGCCAAAAAGAAAAAGAAAATCATACTACAAGTTAACATTATGGTTAAGAATCATAGCTGGGGCTATACCTTACCTTCACAAAACTAGCTAGTTGGCAATGACCAATACCTTTTCTTGCCTTTGGCCTCAGAACGTGGAATTTTTGTAATAAAAGCAACCCTTTAATCATTTTAATTCTTTTCTCTTAAATACTAGTCTCGATCTCAAAATAAGTTTTGTTATAGTTTATCTTACACAGAAAAACTAATAAATATTTTTAACTCAAAAAAATATATTCATTTGACCAATATCATAAAAAAATTTATTTTTGTAATAAAAGCAACCCTTTAATCATTTTAATTAGGCATAACTACTATATTAATCAATTTTTATTGTATGATATTTTTAACTCTTTTTTCGTGCATTTTTAATTTATTCCCAATCTCTCTTTTGAGTAACAATCCTTGTCACATTAAAAGATATATTCATTTTTTAAAGGTAAAAAGATATATTCATAGCACGTATGTAATATAACATTTTATATTCGAAGTTTAGTTACTCATATATGATTTAATTTTTTTTTTTACATGCAACTATGCAAGGTAAAAAGATATATCTCAAGGTTTTTGCTTTATTTTTTTATTTTATTTTCTTTGCCATCCAAAGCGAATATTATGCAACACACTCGTAACAACGTTGAGGTGATATATATTATTAGGCCATGTTCTAATGTTCCAGTAATTGTAAGTTAACTTTCATTGTCTTAGTTTAACTAGCTTATAATTTGTAAGGGCAATCAACAAAGAGGTTTGTGTATTTTAGCTATTTTTAGTCCAAAGCAAGGTTTTAAATTGAGGATAAATGTGATTGATGCCATGATGCAGTTGCAGACACTTTTTTCCGAAACTTTGACGTTGCAGCTGTAATTGTGGTTGCGAACTGATTTCCAAAAGCTTGGTTCAAAGTTAAAATTGCCACTGTCATTTAGGGTGTTTTACTGTCTCCTTTTTTAGGCTTTGGATGAATTAATCATAGAACGTAGAACTATTTGGTCTGATTTTTTATGTTTTCTTCTTGTCCTTTTGAGGTACAATTTTTTTTTATGGATGGAAATGACATTTGTGAAGTGTGAACCTTCAAAACGTGTTGTGTTAGTTGTCAAGCTTATAGCACAATGGTCAATGAAAGATGTACACTTATTCAATACTATTGTGTATAACATCAATTCCTCCCACTTCTGATAGAGAATCAGCAAGATTCAAAATCAGGCAATTACACTGATATGCATTCTTAGTTTTTCAGTTTTTCTGAATATAAGATTATATATATTATGCTAATCCTTCAACCGAATGTGAAAACTCTTTCTATAATACAATTAGCTAACACCAACTACTTGTCATACAGATCGATGCAAGTGAACGGCTTTCAATACAAAGTACAAACATATCTATCAACTTCTCCTACAGCTACAGCTTAAAAAAATGCTGAATGGAAGAGCACCAGTGTTAATGTACAACCCAGTTGTGATGTTTATACATTTTGGTTCCTCATTGATTTATCTGCATGAAGAACATCTTCAATCCAAGCTACAATGTTGAATGCTAAGCCTTCTAATACTCTTGAGTAGCTTTCTAATATCGCTTTTCCTACATCCTGCAGAAGATAATATTCATTCTTAGTCCATCATGAGTTCACAATCTAGATATTTGCTAGTTTCTACAATAGATATCCATATCATGGTGTCCTAAAATGTTCTTCATTTGTAAGTTATTTTTCAACTTACTATGAATTCGTAACCGGCTAAACTTACCTGATTGTATTGAATCTTGCATGTGTCCAATGATGTTTGTGAAAGTTCAGGATATCTTTGCTTCAAGCAAAACAACAAAGTCTCGGCTCTCTCAGCTAAGATGTAGTTTTTGTCACTTCGGTCTGTGTCCGCCATGAGATCCTTAACTTTGTTCCATGATGTTTTTGAATGGCTCAGACAAGCTTTTCGCCTCCAAGTGAACATCGAAGACTCAACCTTATCTGCCAGCTCAAGTGCTTCGTGTTCAGAACTTATTTTGAGACAATCAAGAAGGTGATCTGGTGAGAACTTGTCTGTAGAATACATATAGCGGTAAATTGTGTCCCCAAGACTTGTTCTTCCACTCTAAAGTTAAAAAAGAGAAAAATAAGTCAGATAAAATTTTAGAAAACATGAAAACATACTACTCAATGTGTTCTATGCAACCAAATTGTTTATAGTGATGAGTGATGACCACTCTTGGTTTTACATTCATTTAAAACACTTAGAGCATGTTTGGTTTGCAGTTGCAAAATTAACTTTGAGGCAAAAGTAATTCCTTTTGTGATTAATTTCAAGCAGATAAGCATAAAACTAATAGAGGATTTCATTGAATTTACATTTTCTAGCATCATATATGATTAAATGAAATTATATCATCCTTTTCTGTACAAGACTCAGCTACAACTATCTTGCCCTATGGCAGCTTAGTGGAATCCTGAATCACATATCAAAACAGTCTTTAATAACAATTGGATATAAGGACTAACCTTGGGAAGATTACACATATATGTTTCTGGGATATCCATCTCTGCAAGAACACTGCTATTTATTGCCATTGCTGCTTTATGAATTTGATTAGCACAGTCTCTTTTCTCATTCAAGTGCTTCCTTGACTTATCAGAGAGGCCTCCAGGGTGAACACAAGGAACTGGCAGCCACCACTTCTCATCTTTCCTCTGAACAATCCTTCGAAATGAGCCTCCACGTGACCGAGTTGAATTCCCCGATATGCTCCCTTGCTCCGCGTACCAAAATTCAGTATCCTTGAAACTATCCAATATTTCCTGTCAAATAAAAAATAAAACAATAAAAAAATTGTTAAGGCACAAAATCCTTGGAAGAAAACAGAGTTGTCACAAACAAGAAGCATTTTGAAGTTTGTCTTACGATGAGCATTGTGTCAAGCTTCTGCAAAGCTGGGAGGTTGATGTAAACATCTGATCTTGGTCTGCTTGTCATCATCTAATAGACACCATCAGATAACATATTAATTAGATACATTATGAGATGCACAACAATCTTCATTATCCTTATAATTAATTAAAGGGTTTAGAAATAGTTCACCTCGACAATTGTGCCATCTTCTAAATATTGTGCAGTTGGGGCAAATTCTACTATGTAATCACACACAGATAGAAGACAATTCATTTCTCTTTTCCACATAGCCTTCTTCTCAGGCTTGAGAGGCTCCAACTTTAAATTTTGTCCAAAAGCAGTTGCTGCAAATTCCCTATTCAAATAAGTTAAACCATAGCCATATATTATTATTGGACTATGCTGTTGCTACAATTAAAGAAAATTACCATAGAGATTGGTAATTGAATTTGATATTGTAACTGCAGTGCAGACACCTTTCCCACCACCAGACATGTCTTCCCCCAATAAAAGCTTTGCAAATCTTTCCCTCATCATATCAAGCTCTATAAATACCCCACAAAATTGAGTTAATTTCTATATAACTGCAGTTTTTCACATAGGAAAAAGAAATAAAAGTTTTAATATATCGGGACTCAAAATAATATAAACGTTTATTAGGGACCAGAGACTTTAAACATATTTAAGCCTAGGAAAAATTCACTATCTGTGAGTGCAAACCAACCTGTCTCTAAGAGGTCAAGGTCATCAGATTTCTCATCCACTGAGTTTGTGTGCTGCTTCATTCCTAATCTTGCAAGAGAAGCTTGGCTAGCTCCATGTTTCATTGGTGTCCATAGAGAAGGTGAAGGTTGATCACTTGCAAAGCTATTGTCATCAATAGGCTCAGAGAAGTTCGAGACCTCTGAATTAGACCGGCAATACGCGAAGGATTCGCCACTTAATAAAGGGGAGTATCCAACGGTTTCGGTGATTGAATGATCATTTTGATCCACAGAAGAAGGTGAAGGTTGGTACCCCACATAAGAGTTGTCATCAAACTTGGATGAATTGTCCATCTAAACTCAACAACCTATGGTAAATTTCCCCAACACCTGCACATATAATCATGGAAATTGAGTCACAAAAATTGGGTTTGTGGACTCTATTAGTACTTATTTTAGTTATTACACTAGTACTCCATGATCACCAGTGAATATAGTCACATACTATGATAATCAAACTAGGTTCCACTACTCAGCTTAAAATGAACAGCTACTTTATTGAAATTGAAAAAAAAAAAAAAAAGAAGAAGGAAAACAACAGAGACAGATCAAAAGAAAAAAGCTGAAAACTTGGATGTTCTTGTCCTCCCTTGACAAAAAAAGCAAAAGCTTCCAAAGAATGTTGTTGCTATTGAGACCACGAAATAATTCACTGAAAAGGGTTGCTAACAAAGCACTTTTATCCTGAGGGTGAAAAAAAAAAAAACTGAACTTTTCAAACTCCAAAGGCAAACGGTTATGAAAAAATAAATAAAATAAATGAAAAAGCAGTCCAAACATTCTTTTCTATGTTACCTTTTTAATGGCTAAAATAAACATCATTTGAAACAGTTACCTCCTTAGTGTTTGTGCCTTTATCTTCTCCCTTGAAGATTAATTTTCATGCCAAAAAGAGAGAGAGAAGAAAGCTTTCTTTAGAGAGTGAAAACTCAGTTGCAGAAATGGCTAAAATCTTGTGTTGGATGAGAATACAACAATACGTGCAAGGTTGTCATTAATGGAAAAGGAGTTAGAGATTGAAGTCTTGGATTAATGGAGTGGTTGTGTGGTACCATGTCGATACATGATTATAACCACAAAACTGACATACTTAAATGAAAAAAAAAATAAACTAACATCCTTAACTTGTATTTGGATAAACCTTAAAAAATTGATTTTAATAAAATTGATTTGGTTAAAATAGATTTTGGAGCAATGTGATTTATATTTAAATGTTTTTATTGAAAAAATAAGTTATGAATAAATTTTAAACCAAATATATGAAAAATTATCAAAATTAATTTTAAACTTAAAATTAATTCATTAACGTGAAACATACCTTCGCTAGTAGAACAGAAAGGAAGCTGAAAAATAAGAAATGAAAATAAAGAGCTGTGATGCAGCCCACGTAGGGAAACATATTCCCAACGCAATTTTCCTGTCTTCCAACTACATTAATTTATTTTCGGATGGTAAACATCTATTATTAATAAAGTAATGCTTGCACGTAACTTATGAGAAAAAGAATACTGTACCTAATAGGGAATAATGATTTATTTAAATATAAGTCGGAAGTGTTTTTGAGAGTTTCTCTATTAAAAATATAATATTTTTTTTAATAAAAATTTTTTAAAAATATTTTTAGCCTTTTATTTAGTGTCAAAAATGCCGAAAAGAACGAGAAAATGATAGTACAACTTTACAAGTAAACAGTATCGTTAAGAATCATAGCTGGCTATCTATACAAAACTAGTTGGCAATGACCATTGACCAATACTTTTTTTTTGCCTTTGGCCTCTTAACGTGCATTTTTTTTAATAATAAAAAGCAAGTCTTTAATAATTTTAATTTTTTCTCTCTCTTGAATACTGTCATCTTTTAAGTTATATTGCTTTTGCTTAAATGCAAAAGTACTCTATACGATGTACTAATTAAATATTCCTAATTAGTTACATAGAAATTAATTTTATACTTTAATTTTTTTAATGGTTTAATATTTGAGGTCTACGTACCTTAAGAGTTTATCAAAAGTCTATAAAATAAAATTCTTACAAGTATATAATATGGTTCTCATATTTTCAATTAAAAAATAAAGAATATATCTATTTTTTTTTACATGCTGACACCTTTTTTTTATATATAAATATCTACTTTACTCTCTTTGTCACATAATAAGTGTCTTGTAAAAAAATAAGTTCTAAATAAGTGTTATTTTAATTTTTTAAGAAATATTAATTATTTTTCCCTTCTAATACTCTTAATAAGTATCATGTTAATTTTTCATTTTACATTTTTATTCATAGAAATCGAACTCAAGCACACTACTCAACCAACTAAACTAGATTTCTTTTATTTTAGTTTTTAATATAATATTAATAATAAGTTTTTTAGGAATAATTTCTATTTTCTTATTGATTTATTAATTCTTTTGTCTGTGTAAAAAAATATATCGACGCTTATTATAGAAAAAGAGAGTACATGCTAGCAAATCCTTTGGTACAATGACACCATATTAATTATTGAAATATGAAACTGATGACATTGAAAGATTAATGTATTTTGTTTTTAAGTTTTCAAAGGTTTAAGGGTGGAGATTGAGAGAAGGAAGGAAAGTCGTGTTTTTTTATACATAGAATGTAGATACATACCCTGTAGCTTGAAACTATTATAACTAATGAGACAATGCATGTAGTGTTGTTGATAAAAATAGTAAATGTGTGGCCGGTGCATGTTGTATATGTTTTTTTTTTATCTTAATTCTCCTATTCATTAAGAAAGAGAGACTCTCACTAATTATATGTTCTAAAATTAATAAAATAAAAATTTATTTAAATTGAAAAATTAGATGGATATTTGGTTAGGTAGGTCCACCATAAAGTTTTCAAGCTTTTCAAACTCAGTATTTGATGGATTATGGATTGTTCAACTTTACCATGGACTATTTGGTCAAATAAGTCCACCATAAAAGGCTCATGTTTGTAGGCTTAACCCTTATCGAATAGTGAATTTGTAGGCTTAACCCTTATCAAATAGTGAATTGTGCAATCAAGTAAGTTGATCATAAAGTCTCCACAATTTTTGAACTCAACACTTAAGGGACTGTGGACTGTATGACAAGGTAAGTCAACCATAAAATGTCCATGCCTTTTAGACTTAGGACTTAAAGAGTTGTGGACTATCCGACCCAATAAGCTCACCATTAAACACTCTTGCCTTTCAAGATCAACACTTAAATGGATGTGAATCGTTCAACTTGGTTGTGGGGTCAATTAAGTCAACAATAAAGTACTTACTCTCTTTAGGCTCAAGGCTTAAGGGGTTGTGGATCACATTTGAACAAGTAAGCCCACCATAAAGCTACAATGCCTTTCAAGCTCAATGCTTGAAAGGATGTGAATTGTTCGGCTTGGTTGTGAATTGTTAAGGTGACAATATATAAAACCTTCATGCCTTTCAGATTCATCTTAGAAGGTTGTGGACTATTTCAGTAGATAGACCCATTGCTTGTAGACCAATCAATTATGGTTTGATTGAGCAAGTGTCCACGCCTTTCAAGTTCATTGCTTGAGGTGTTATGGGTCATTTAATATAAGATGAGTGTGCATATTTTCTTTGGGATCAAACACATTCAATAAATATGTGTGACCCATGTGTCTCCTTGGTTACGCTAAGAGAAATCATCATTATTTATTGAACATTGAATCACTGTTAGAAACCCCCTTAAGATCATCAAACACGAACATTAGATATAAAAAATTAGTAATATTTTTCTTTTTTCTTTTGATAATTATTAGATAAATAATATAATTAAGCATAAGTATTAGACTAATCATTCTTTATTTTATGATAATTTTTATTTTATTTATTCAGTTCATTTTGTATTTTATTCTTGTTCTCTCCTAGTCACATTAAAAAGATATTTTAAAAGCATCTATTTAATTATTAGTTAATCATATATGTATTAATAATTTTTTATAAGTTTAGATTATCTTGGAGGCAATATTACTTTTTTATTTTTTAAAAAAAAATATGTTTTAAAAATAACATTTCTATTAATATAAAGTTTCCACTTATACTCTTAAAAGTAAAATCTAGTATTACTTAAAAAAATTATCGATAAATATTAGTCGTTAATTTTTCTTAGTGTGAAAAATTCAAATCCATGCACTATCTTTCTCTTTTCTACTCCATTTAATCTTCAAGTAAACCTTATAATTTCTACTTTAAAAAATTAAAATATACCACACATTAGATTTTGTATAAAACAAACCAACAAATCACATTTTTTTACAAACAACAAATCACATTTCAAATAATAGATAGATAATGAATTTCATTAAACAAGTTAATTAAAGTTCAATTCATGATTTTGTCTATAAAAATGATTTTATATGTTAAGCGTGAAGTAAGAGATTAATTATCTGATTCGACCGATAACACTCTTAATAAAATAACAAGAACTTGATAAAAAGTCAAGACAAATTAGCTAGTGTTGTTTGTGTTTTACTATTAGAGTTACTGAGTAATGATTTTGTTTCCATTTGAACGGCAAACAACACTGTTTGAACCTAGAATTAACCGAGTTTGACGTGAGAAAAAACAACAGCTCTTTGTATGTATACCAAGAAAAACACAAACTTACCAAACCCATCACAATCACAATCTAAGTTGTACGTGTAATTACCGACACAACAATGGTAAAACACACGTCAGAATGAGAGGAACACTGCATACGGAGCAGCCACGCAAACCCACCGTGTTATACAACCTTTTCTACTCTCTTTTTTTTCATTCTCTCTTTCTAATTTTTTTTATTAGGGTTTTAATAAATTATCGATAATTAATCTCTTTGAGAAAAGAAACAACTGGAATGCAAATGCCCCCATTAATTCAAAGGAAGATTAGAGTACGAAGAGAGGCATAAAACAGTTGGCTATCTTTATTAAAAACAAAAAACAGTAAAACTATTGGCTGATCAGCCTAATCATAAAAAAATATGAATTTGAGAGAAATTATAACTATTAATTGAAATAGTAGCTTTGATAAAAAAAAAGAGCTAAAATTGTAATTAATTATATATAACTAGTTATGTAGTTGCTCAAATTTTAACTGTTTAATTTTTAATTTTGATTCTTTATTTACTCCTTAAACAATTAATTAAATCCAATATATATGGTTTTCACCCAAAAAAAATCACAAAAAAATCCAACATATATGGTTGGCATTGTACCTAAAGGACTATATCGGTGGCACCATCTTTCTTTCTTTCTTTCTCTTGTTTTTTCCGTTTCTGGTTTTGATTCTTTTGAATTAATTGAAAGCTGTTTGCAACGTTAAATTTGTGAAAAGGTGAGATGAATCACGATAATTATAATTATTAAGTGCTATGAATAGTGATTATTAATAATGAAAGAAAAGTTGTCAAGAATAATTCTCTTTACGTCTTTATCTTTAGAGGTGCATGATATGATTGCATCTTTTTTCCCGTGTGTACACACCGAGTAAATTAAAGGTCACTATCCTTAAAAGAAAAATACGCGTCCCTCTTTTATAATCTACTATTTTGCATTTTCAGTTAATAAAAATTATTCATTATATTTGGTTAATTTAATCAACACTCACAAATATTTAATTTTGTGAATATTAAACTTCTTTATAATATTAACTAATAAAGTATTGTAATTATTGTTCCACTCACATCAAACTAAAAAACATGTGTACTATATGTCCTATAGAGTAATAGTCTTCTTACAATAACTTTTTTCAGTGTGTGAAATATACCTTTTTTATACTCATCCAGATAAAAAGAAAAGAAATACAAGTATAAAATAGGTAATGTAATAATAAAAAATAAAGAAAACAATTATGAAAAATATAATGAGTTGGGTGGTAGGTATGTATCTAAAACACGTATTCATTGCCTACATAATAGTGTACTTGTCTAGTAGCAGAGAGGCCTGTATGGGGGAGTGTTTGAAACTATTTTTTGTTTTTTTTTTTAAATGTTTGTAAATAGTTCTAAAACCTAATTTTTGAAGAAAAAATTAATATATTTATATATATATATATATATATATATATATATTAACAATTGGAGTTGTCAAAGTGAGTCAAGTTGACTCATTTGAGTTTAGTCAACTGTGGATTGATTAGAAAACGAGTCCATTTAACTCACTAATATTTGTTGGTAATTTAAGAAATAATTAAATCAATAGTTTGATATTCAGGCTCATGGATATAAAAGAATATATATTGAGTGACATTATTTTTCTAAGAAAATCTTAGTATTTTGTGATATTTATCTTTTACTCTTAGACTAAAAGATACCTTATATTCACTAAAAAAAGAAAAAATAATGAACTCAATTTTACTCTACACTTTGACAAAGTAAAATGAATTGACCCATCTAAAATACATAAAAAATAAAATTTTTAAAAAATATAGAAAAGGAAAAAAATACTTAAATATCAAAAGTCATAATTTTGGTAATACAATTCCATTTTAATTTCAGGCAAAATTTGTTATTTTTTTTATGATAATAAATGAAAACGTACATACAGGCAAACTTAAAATGACTGTAAACCGTCATCAACGTAAAATCATTGTAATTAAAATGTTATTAGTTAAAGTAATTGCATGGATGGGTTTCAACTATTGCATCCTTTTCATTTTTTATTTATTTGACGGAAATAATTTGTGTTTTTATTAATAATTATAAAACATCATCTAATTTTCATTTTATCTTTTGTAAAGATTTATATAAAAGAAATACGAATACAATTACGTAAATATTGAAAATGAAAATTTCGATCTTTTCATAATCATCAATAATAAAAAAGAAAAACAAAAACAATTATTGAAATCAAACAATTAATCTCCTTGGGTTGCTGTAAGTAAAAACATACATACATCGATATTTAAATAAACCTATCTCTAGCATTCACTTGGGGCCACATTTATTTTTGTGTCTTTGGTGAACCCTTCTTTCTTGGATACCCTCATTAATTATTCGCACTTGGATATGGACTTTGGAAGAGATATTTATTGATTCATTTATTTTATATAAACATAATGTGATATCACTAGTCAATTATCCTAGCTATATACTGAAAATCTCTTTTCAAAGATGGTGCCACGTCAACTAAAATCTCAGGGGGACCCACCAACCTCCACCACCTTGCATTCTCTCAATAATACACATGCCACCATTTATCATCATTCAATTCAATGCATAAACAGATAAACTCCATTCATTTTCATACAAGAAGCATACGTGGCCACCATTTACCTGTATTACCTGTCGGCACTTCACATCCACCGCACGATTAAACCACACCGTCAATCAACGGCTCCAAATCTCCCATGCCCCACAACGTTGTGCTCCCACGGATTCCACGCTATAAGTACTCGTGCTCATGTTCAAGTAACGGCAAAATTAGTCATGTAATTATGCTTAAGTCGGTGGTATTACTCATTTTAAAAATAAAAATTACCCCTATAAGGTTTTCGAAGGTATATATACTTTTTTGTTAAATTAAATTTACATGTCACAAGTTTTAAATTGATTAACTGATAAAATAGATATTTAACCACTGAATTGGCATCAATTAATTCAAATTTACTAGTGATAACAAGTTTAAGTATAACCACATCATACACTAGTATTTGAAGAAGTATTTTTATCGTTCATAACACTTTCCATGTGATTTGTACCAAAAACTTAACATTACTTAGTGAGTTGATCAACTAATGCAAAATTATTACAGTTTAATGGCGGAGGTTTTGAGTTTGAGTGAAAAATATTAGGCTAGTCAAAGATATCATTTAATTGTATGTATTATTATATACTAATACTACCATAAGTTTCACTTACTAATTTAATTATGTATCATATACTAATATGACCGATGATGTTAATTACATGTATGATGGTGCAGTAATTTTACTATTTATCCGTTTGATTTTGGCGACACTTTAAATTCAAAGCCACTCTGTGTTGAACGGCACAGCACAACTTGTCTATCGGAACGTTGCTACGAAAGTTGTTGTTTTCAGATAAACACGTGACTATCTATCTATCAATCTCCATCTCTGAGTTCAACCGCGAACCAAACTCCAAAGCTATGGCAGAGCTCCAAACCAAGGTTGAACCTGCTCCAGTCCCGGTTCTGGCTCCGGTGGAGCCCGAGCCACCGCTGGCTGAGGCGCCGCCGCTCAAGAAGAAACCGGTGGAGGTGCCACCACCTGTTCCGGCAGCAGCAGAGGAAACCAAAGCTCTTGTTGTTGTGGAGAAGGAGAAGGATAATGAGAGTGAGTTTTTTGTTATTTCATGTTCAGATTTTCAAAGTTGAAACTTTTGTTTTGTTTGAATCATGGGTTACCATCAAAATTCAAATTTAACAATTACATGCTAGCTCGGTTGCTTTGTCTATTGTGTTGTGTTGTTTTTTGGAGTATCCATATCTTAGTGGCGTGAACTGTGAAGTATTCATCAAATTTTGTCGATCACTAATTTCTGCCGCGAATTGTGTTGTGTTGTTTTTGGAGTATCAATGTTAGTGGTTTGAAGTATTCATCAAACTTTGTCGATGATCAATCTCTGTGACTGGTTGATGAGAAAACTTTGGAAAATTGCAGTAACATAAACAGTATTTGTAAATTCGCTAAATTGTCTTACAGGTCTGTTACCTGGTTTTAATTTGTATTGTTACTTGACTTTGTATTTTAATGAAGTTTTTCTTCTTCTTCTTTTTTATGAAAAGTTTTTGGAGCTTGATTTGTATAGTTGGCTTTGGCTCAGTTTAGTTTATTATCATCCATAAGCTTTCTTTGGTGTACTGTTCTGTTCTTCTTTTTGGTGTTGATTGATTTCCAGGAGAACAATTATGGGTTGTCATAAAATATCCAGCTTTGCGTGATTGATATGTCTGATTTTGGTTAAGTACTGTAGAGTGTTGAGTGTGATGTTTGTGAATGTTCTGTTCTTTAGTTTCTGTATGGTTTCTGAGAAAGCTTTGGGAAATGGGGAATCAATGGAAAAAAGAAGCATGTCTCTTGGTTTTTAGTGATTATTAACTTACAAAGGACCATTTCTGTTTGTCATTGCATTTTAGTATTGCTTTTATTTTTTCATGGGTTATATATTTTTTTATTCTGTTTTTTCGTTCATCAAAGTTCTTTTTGTGGGATCTTATGATTTTCCATTTTCCTTTGTGAGTGTTTGTGATATTTTTGGTTAGAAGGAAAGAAAATAAGGAGTAAAGAAAACACAGATAATAATGTATTTCCTTTTATTTAGATGGAGAGAAAATAATAGAGAAATAAAAAAGAGAAAGGTTTATTTCTAAAAACAAATTTTTATTTTATTTTTCTTTTCGATCCCTTGTTTTCAATTCATATTTCAAACTTTTCTCGGCTTTTCTTATTTTCCTTCTACCATACCAAAATGGATGTGAGTCAGAAAAATTTAAGGAGAAATTTTCATTTTGTATGTTCCAATTCTAATAATTCATTTTCCTTCTGGGCTCATTTATCTGACTGTTCATGGTTCTCCATCAGTGATCTTCTTTGGGTTGCCTTCCAATAATTAGATGTGTATGCTTTTCTTTGATGCGTCTTCTTAATGGGGTAACCTCACTTTCTTTTTGGCTTGCAAAAGTTGGTTCCACCCATTATTTATGCTTATTATAGAAGCATAAATGTTTATCTAGCTAACTGTACTAGTTTATGCGCCAAGCTAACTGAACTGTATTTGTATTATATACTACTTTGTTGTTATAAATTCATTTATACTTATCTAACTAGGCTGTACTAAAGCCATTTTCTTTCAACAAAAGCATGTTCATCATTTCTTGTTCTATACGTCAATGCACAATTTCTCTCCCTGGCCCAATAAATTGATTTTTCATTAGGCCATCCAAGTTGTCAAAAAATATTGTCCCCCCCTGTTGGGATGAAAGGTCCTTTTTCACTTTGGCTAATGATGCTTTGATTAATAGGAAAAAGTTATGCTAAACATTTTTTTCCTATACAGCTGGCTGTCTTTAAATTAGAATCTGATAATGAAATGCCAGCGTGCAATCTTTACCATTGATGCAATTTTTACCTTTGAGATCATTGTTTTTCTTTACCATTTTATTTTTGGTCTACAGAGATAACCGAACCTGTAAAAAAGAATGCCACAGGTGGATCCCTTGATAGAGGTTGGTGTTAAGACTTTTCTCATGTTTTAGTTTACATTGTCTTGTAAATATTTGATCTTGATTATATAGTATTTACACTTTTAATATTTGGAGCTTTTTGTTTCATAACTACTTGAATTTGTCAATTTGAGAAGCACTATCTAGTCTATGACACCTTTCAAATTTACATGGATGGATTTCTAGTTGACACTTCTATATCTTCCTATGTAACATGAATATGTGTTCATAGTAACTTATGTTAAGAAACCTTTTTCTAAATATGCTTTCTAGAGATGATGGTTCTCCAATTAAATTTGTTTTGGATAGCGTATATCTTCCTTAACAAATGATTGATGCAATTCTATGGTGTACAGACATTGCTCTTGCAGAAATAGAGAAAGAGAAAAGGTTGTCTAATGTGAAGGCATGGGAAGAAAGTGAAAAATCCAAAGCAGAGAATAAGTAAGTCTTTATTTTAATTCCATTTTGCACTTTGTCCTTCTAGGTATAAAATCAAGTACATTATTCCTAAAAGAACCTTCACTTGAAAATAGACAATCTATCAAATAAGTTCTATGTTGATACGGTTTGCATGAGAAAATAATCCTCCAAATCCAAACCCTTCAGAATTTTACATGATTCAAGATTAGATTAGCCCTATATTTATGATGTGGCTTAGAAAAAATTAAGATGATTTTTGTGATCTGTAGGCCAATATGCTAAGGGAGGAAGTGTAATTTAAATTTTTTATGGCCTGTGTCTATATGTTCAGATTTTCTTAAACTTCATAAATTGTTGTGTTCTGTTAACAGAGCCCAAAAACATCTCTCTGCTGTTGCTGCTTGGGAAAACTGCAAGAAAGCAGCTCTTGAAGCTCAGCTGAGAAAAATTGAGGTAAATATTTGTTGCTCAGTTATTGGTTGATTCAGTGACATTGTTTTTTTTTTTATTATTATTCATGATATCATGATGCATGTTAGGCCTAGTTCTGAACATTATAATCAAGATAAGAAAGACAAAATAATGTAAGAATTTATGTTGTCCTGTGTTACATGGAATAATATGCAGGATTGACACAAAAAAAAAAAAAAAATCTAGATTTTTATCCAACAAATTCTCTTTTCCTCACCCTTGTCACATTCTTACCAGACATATGGAACCTCTATCCAATTACTCTCTTACTTTTGTCAAAATGGTATCAAATACCTATGGATCAGTTCCTAATTGAATCCATTTACTAAAAGAATTATGCTTTTATTAACGAAATGAGCAACTACAGTCTGGAACGTACTAAAGTTGATACTTTTTTATAAATAGATTTTGTCCGTATCCATTTAACAGGTGAGCTTTTATAAATATATATAATAAAACTCCAAATTTGACAGCAGAAGTTAAACATGGCTTCTCCTCGGAGGGACCCACTTTTCTGCTTCCTTTCCATTCAAAGGATAAAAACTTAAAAAGGAAAAATATTCTTTAACACAATTTTTTTACGAGTTCATTTTGATACAGTTAGTGTAAAGATTTTTACTTCATTAGCTAATTGAAAGTCATCCTAAATATCACCTGAATAATTATTATAAAAGTCAGAAATCATATTATACATGACAATTTATGATATCATAGTAGTATAATTTTATTTTATTTTTTACTGATAGTGCATTCTAATTAAATTTATTTATCATATTCAAATAATGAAACTGAACAAAGTTTAGTGTTACATGTATATTAGGTGGTCCTTGATCACCACTTGATTTATGATTTTCTTATCTCTACATGACATGCAATAAAGTGTTACTAAATCTTTTCCCGTAAATTAAAAAACTTAAATAAGTGTCATATATATAGAGATTGGTCAGAAACATGAATAAATCTTTTTCCATAAAAACATACAAAGCACTTAAGAGTATTACATTCATCTATCTAACACTCTCGAGTCTAAGCAGGAACAAATAGAGAAAAAGAAAGCCGAATATGGTGAAAAGATGAAAAACAAAATAGCCTTAGTTCACAAGCAAGCAGAGGAGAAGAGAGCAATGGTTGAAGCCAAGCGTGGCGAAGAAATTCTCAAGGCAGAGGAAATAGCTGCAAAACACCGTGCAACTGGAACCACTCCAAAGAAGGCCTTTGGATGCTTTTAAATTTTTTATTATTCTTTTGTGCTTTTGTGTCTTATGTCATAGCAATAATGAAATTTTGTCTATAATTTTGTTTGTCTGTTTTTAAATGTTGTTTATGTGTGTACGAAATGGAAAGGGGGACATTATGAAGTTTGTGACATACAGGACAGCCTCTAGATCTTTTTTGTCAAAATGAATCCATGCTGTTTATTTCATTTGTTTTTTTTTTTTTTTTTTTCATAACAGAACATTCTATTCATCAAGCAATAGATTTTCTCACTCTTCATTATTAAGAATTATTATGGAGTGAATCAATAATTTTTATCTTGAAATTATAATGCTCAGTTGAATTGGTTCTGAAATTAAAAAAAAAAAGGAAAAAATAGTTTTTAAAATTGTAAATTATCAATTAATTTTAACTCTAAAATTGTAATTACAACAAACTGATCTAGTTCCTTTGTTGTTAATTAACTGGTGTCACAACAAGGTGCCGTTCCCATCCTTACCAGTTACCACGGTACACATTAACAAAATGAGAATCATAATAATTCATAAACCAAAGAGATAGCAACAATTTTGTAAATTCACTCATTCAAGTGAGTTCCTCCACGTTCCCATGACATAAATTGGGAAGAGTTTGAAGTTTATAAGGAAATATTACCTCAAATTTGGTTTATCTCTAGCAAGATTATAAGGAAATCAACAGTTTAAGAAACGGAAAACTGCAGGATTCCAACTTGTTTGCAAAAGAGACTGCTTAAAAGTTACAATAATAGTCAAATTACTTGAGTAATTAACTAACAAAAAATTAAATCAAATGGTGAAGAGTTGAGAAAGAAATAGTGGCTCCAAAAGCAATATCCACAAATATTTTGTTGGTAGGTGAAAATAATAAGTGGAAGAGCTCCTGTCACAAAATAACTGAATTCAAATTCAGTTATACAAAAAAAGCATGAGAAGAAAATCAAAACTTCTAAAATAAAGGAAGCTCAAAGAAACATCATAAGAGTAAGAGAATAAAATTTTGAGGTATTAAGCAGGACTTATCATGTTAACTTCGTGTTAGCAGAACTACTCCACGACATCAAACACTTTGTTTTGAATTCTGTGGCACTTTAAATTCAAAGTCACTGTGAGAGTGGAAGAGGCAGGACTTATTTATAGGAACATTGCTACAAACGTTGTTCCAGATGTAACAATATTGTAGGAAATTGTTGCATGGACCACTCCATGCATGCTATCCAATGCTTAGAGAAAGAGAGAAAAAGGCATATAAGTATAATAGGTTATAGATGTTGATTGACTATTCATTAAAATAGGGTGTTTTCACTTTTCACCTCTCATCTATGTTTATCTGAGTTCAAGGTTTTAATTTTGTTGCCATCGTTATACACTAGAGAATAAAAGTTCTAAGTTCAACAAAACCAAAGTCCAAAGCTATGGCAGAAAATCAAGTTTATTCCGGCAGCAGAAGAGATAACCAAAGCTCTTTCTGTTCTTCTTCGGAAGCATGATGGTGAGTTTGGTCTTTCTAAATATGATTTCTAGATATGATAGTTCACCATTTAAATTTTACGGATAGCGTATATTTTCCTTAACAAATGACTGAAACACTTATTCTATGGTGTGCAGCATGGTTTTAAATTGCGGTCACTGTCACGGTTGCGGTGGCATTGTGGTGAGCCATGAAACCTTTATATTGCGGTCAATTGCGAAAAAAAGCTGCTGATGGGGCCACAATTGTGGTCACGGTGCGGTTGTGGAGAGTTAAAATATCTTGATGTTGTGACCGGAATTGTGATCATGGACCGCTATTTAAAACCATGGTGTACAGCACAGTGTACAGCTATGGCTCTTGCAGAAATAGAGAGAGAAAAAGGTTGTCTAATGAGAAGGCATGGGAAGAAAGTGAGAAATCCAAAGCAGAGAATAAGTAAGTCTTTTTTATTTTAATTTCATTTTGCAGTTTGTAGTAACCAGGCATAAGAAAACCATGTTACATTGCGTAAAGAACCCTTACTTACTTGAAAACAGAAAATCTATCAAATAATTAAGTTCTATGGTGATACGGTTTGCATAACACAATAAGCCTCCTAGTGCAAACCCCTCATAAGTTCATATGCTTCAAGATCAGATGAGGCTTATATTTAAGACATGACTTATAATATATATATATATATATATATATATATTTAAGATGTGATTTGTGATCTGTATGCCAATATGTTATGGGAGGAATGTTTCTACAAATTTACAGTGTCATTTGATTTTATTGTTTTGTAGTCTGTTTCATTATGTTAAGTTTTAAGTAAACTTGAGAAATTATTGTTACAGGGCCCAAAAGGGGTGTTCTATTCTTGCTGCTAGGCATAACAGTGAGAACGCAGCTATGCTGGAAGTTAATATTAAAAAAATTGAAGTAATACTAATAAAAACTAATAATTAACCACTATCATTTGTCAGTCTAAAAAAACCTTGTTGTTCAGTTATTGGTTGGCAAAATGACATTGTTTTTTCTATTATTCATGATATCAAGATGCATGTTTGGCACTGCACATAGAGAAGCACGTCATTTTTAAAGGTCTATTTTTTTTTTAATTAAAGATCTAATTCTAAACAATATAATCAAGATAAGACAAAACAAAGTAAGAATTTGTGTTGTCCTTTGTTACATGGAATAATATACTTGCATGATAAAATGCTTCTGTTGACACCAAAATAAATATAGATTTTTCATCCGACAAATTTTCTTATCTTCACTCTTGTCACGTTATATTGAGTGAACTAGGTTCACATAAACATACAAGCACTTTAAGAGTATATTGCATTCAACTTTTTAATAACACTCTGGTGTCTGTGCAGGAAAAAATAATAGAGAAAAGGAAAGCAGAATTTTATGAAAAAGTGAATAACGAAAAAGCCTTAATGCACAAGCAATCAGAGCAGAAGGCAATGATTGAAGCCAAGGTTTGTAAAAAAAAAAGTCTCAAGTTACATAAAAATGCTACAAACTAGGAATGAAATTGTCTACAAATTTTTTTGCTTGTTTTTAAATGTTGTTCATGTGTGCAGGAAATTGAAAGGGGAACATTATGAGTATGTTTGCTATGTAATTAAACAAATATTTTCAGTTAATTTCTAATTTTTGTATTAGTTAAAAAAACTTGTTTGATAATATTATGTAAAGTTTGTGACATACAGGACAGCCTGAAGGTCTTTTTGTTAAGATGCTTTATTCCATCTTCTTTTTTTTCATTTGGTTTTTCACAAAAAGAATCATTCTTTCCATGGAACATCAAGCGTTTAATATTTTTTAATGACACTAGGAAGATACCTTCTGTGCTTTTCATCGATTTTCAAGTGTTTTTGTTTTATATTAGTTTCACTTGCACATAAAACAAATGAACGCATCAAAATCATATGGACTACAGACTACAAAAATTGAATTTATTTAAATTTTAGGTGCAAGTGGAAGCACAAACATCAGAGAATAAACCGGTCCACAACATATCGAAAATATAATTTTAGCGATTACATGTAAATAGTGATACGGTACATCAGTACTCGATGATATTATAAGGGGATTATAGATAAATAGTGTAAAAACAATCATTGGTCATAATTCAATTTATGATATATGATAAATTTATTAATTTTTTAAATAATTATTTTAAAATAATTTAAATAATGATTTATAATTAAATAATAATATAAATTATTAATGCATAATCATTAAACTCTATGATATACACGAGTATAATATAAATTTCAAAATTACATACAAAAAATTGGTAAGAAATGAAAAATACAATAATTTCAGTCAACAAGTCACATTATGATCGGTCCTTAAAAGTGAAAAGCCTAATAATAATCAAATTTCTGCAATGTCATTAATGCTGAATAACAGTTGTACTCATCTATAATTACTAGTTTATTTTCTCATATATATGGATTAGATTAATTTTTTCCCAGAATCAATTCCAAATTCTCATTGAAAGTCCAATCAACAAATAGTTGCTTCCACTTTTTCCAATTTTTCACCATAATTTCCTTCCAAAGTCGATTATGATAGTTAATTATCCTAACATTGCTATAAGTCTACAAAATAGCCAACAAAAAGCTACATGTCAGCATATCAACAACATCATACATGCACTAATTAAGGGTAAGGAAGGGGTTGTTGGTGTCTCATAATTCTAAGAAGCTCATGTCATTGTTCATAGGAAAGTCTAACAAGAGCTGCAAAGAAGTGTCACAAGAGTCATGTTCTAGTTCACTAGAGCTTGATGATGAATCCGAGACAATTTTCTTAACACCCCACAGAAACTCCTCTTTCACAATGCTTGCTGGGGTTAAGGAAGCCAAATCCGTTGTGGCAGACTGTGACTCACATTTGATTGAAGATTCTGATTTGTTGTCTGATTTGTGGACATCACGAAAAGATTCTCCAAGATCAGAGTTCCAAAGTCGTAGGAAGTAGTCAGAGTCAGTTTTGTTGTTGTTGTAGAAGTGTGGTTCCCTTGAGAGCCTTGCCTCTGCTTCAAGCCTTGCACTCTCCCACTGGGCCATGTGGCGGGTTGAAGTTGATGATGATGCATGGGCCTTCTCATTAGGGTTATGTGGAGAGGCTAGTGGTTGGTGGGTTTGTGGGTCAAGGCCCATGCAAATGAGACGTTTCTTCAAGTGGGTGTTCCATAAGTTTTTTATCTCATTGTCTGTTCTTCCTGGTAGCTGAGAGGCTATAGCAGCCCACCTGTGAATTTGTTCATTTTTTGAACATTGTCAAAATATATAGCCTTAGAGAAAAAGAGAGAAATTATTATATGGTTTCTACTAATATCTACATGACATGTAATGAGTTTATTAATTTTTTTCTATCATAGATCGAAAAATTTGAGTACGTAACACGTAAAAGTTGGTTGAGACTCTAAACGTGTGATGATCTTAGGTGTAATTTAAATCATTTAGGCTTTAATTCAAGCAAGAGTGCAAGACTATATATTTTATCCATAAGACAATTTTTTTGGTTCCAAAGGAGCCTAATAATCACACAAGAATTTTGGTTTTATTCATACAGTAACATGGAATGTGAATCCTCTTCAAGAGTTATATATTCTGTAAAAGAGAAAGAAAGACACAATATTCAAATGAGACTACACTCAAACCTTGTGTATTTCTCTCTCCCGCTTCACGACAGCTGCTTCTAAGAGAGAAATAGGGCATTTTAAACACCACATATCAAACTTCCAATTCCAAAATATCTCCCATGCATTAATTTAGATTTGGACTCCATTTTCACACAATAAAAAGAGTTAGTTGCAAGACAAGAACTAGACCATTGACACTTCTCTAATGAAGCAAAGTTATATAAATTTTAAGCAAACACAACTAAGAATAGAAATAGATCTTTCCATCATTTACCAAAGTTGTGTTAAAATTTTGTGTCTCACTCTTAGTCAACATTATTAGGTACCTATTTCCAAGGATACCATGAAGCTGTATGATTAGTTTTTCATCCTCAAGTGTAAAGGAGCCACGTTTAATATCTGGTCTGAGGTAGTTTGTCCATCTTAGCCGGCAACTCTTGCCACAACGAAGAAGACCTGAAAGGGAGGGTTAAAAGGCAAGTTATATGGCCAAATTTTCTTATGTAAAGCAAGTATAAAAACAAAAGTGTTCATGTGAAGAAAAATCTACAAATGGACGAGTGAATTGGCACTTGATTAGCTTATGTGTAACAAACCCAATAAAAATGAAGGCCAAGTTTTCGGTTGAAAACACAAAAAGAACAAGAGAAAATCAACACAAAACTATGACTTGATATTTAGAAACAAAATGGTTATCAATGTAAAATCTACAGCTAAACTTAAGTACATATTTCAATCATATTTAATGCTTAAAAATATTTCTGTTAAAATTTAGAAAATGATGAGTAAACAATATTTTGTTATTTCTAACAAATTTTTGTGAGTGTGTTAGAAAAGAATGTTCTGCATTTCTCCTTGAAATTTATAATAAAGGGACACTTTCCCCTGCCCTTCAACCCAATGTTGTTCTAATAACTTGGTTGGAAAATTAAAAACCATTAGAGGGACCCCAAAATCATCCAAGGCATTTGTTAACAAGCCTAACAGCCTATTTCAAAGAAAAGCTCCTCCTCTAACTAAAGCTACAGCCTTACCATAAAAAAAAAAAAAAATTTAAAAAAAAAAAATTAAAACACAGTCAAATTTGAGAAACATATGCTTCAATTTAAAAGCAGCATTTTTTATTGCTTTCTGAGGGTAACAAAAAGAGGGAAACTTTTTGCTTCCAAGAGTGAAAAGTGATTGTTGAAGTAGAGTTTCAAAACATGACCAACAAAACAAGAGAAAAAAACACAACAAAAGGGCATGAGAAAACCTGCTAACTTGGGGAGAGAACGCCAACTTCCATGACCACCATTCTTGTTGATATAATTTACAAGAATCTCATCCTCTTCAGCAGTCCAAGGACCTTTCTTCAACCCCATCTTGTCACAACATGGTTTCCTTCCCATCCTTACCAACAAAGAACAGTCACAAAGTTAAAAATCATAACAATATTCATGTATAAATAAAATATATAAAAAAAGAAAGAGCAACAAAAACAATTACTATTTGTTTTTAATTTCACACACAAACCTTCAAGAGTGAATTTCCTTGTCCGTTGCAAGCTAGCTAGCACTTGATGAAGCCTCGAAATGGGTATGACGTAAATTGGGAAGGATTTAAAGTTGAAAGGGAAAAATGTGTATTATGATCATTATGGCTATTCGAGGAGGCAGTATTTAATGATAGGGGACTTGCAAGGACTATAGTATAGGCGAGTTTCAAGCTGGCTTTATGCAATAAATGTGTATGTTCAGTGAATTCAGAAGTTGAATCATCGTTCTTGAGCATTGTTGCACGTACATTGGGTGTGTATTTCTCTCTCTTGTTTTTTTTGTTACATACTCCTAGTCCTAGTATATCTCACCGATAAAACTGTTAGAGCATCTTTATCTCTCTTTCCCTGGCTACACACAGGTTACAAAAATAATTTATAGTTAATCTAAGTTTTGATTAATTAATTTTAAGGAACTGTACTTGTATTAATAATTGTGTTTAAGTGAGAGGGTCAACCTAAAGAAACTAAAATAAAATTAGTTGATTTATCAACGAATAAACACAAAATTATTATTTTATTAGAAACTTATTATAATTATAAAAAAAAAATTATTAGCTAGAGAACAAACGTAAAAATTACATATTTATTAGGAATACAAATATATTATAAAAAAATAACTTATTAATTGTTTCGTTAGAAAACCTTCTTATGATAAGAAGTGGGAATCCAAAATTTCTAAATAAGTGAGAAAGTTTTATTTATAATAATATATATTTCCAAAAATCTTTTAAATATATAAAATACATTTCAAAAATTATAATTTTTAAAAGAGAAATGCTTAAGACACTAGTTAAAAAAGTAAGAACAGCGATAAGAGAGCTTAATTAGTTGCATTCCTTATTTAATTTTTGGTGGTCCTATAAATATAATCACGTAAATATATAAGAATCAGAAATTATGTTTTTCTCCAATGGAATCTTTCTGAAAGAGATATGACATGTACAATACGGTTTCCCTCTTTTTTTTGCACGGGATGATTTGGTTGATGTAAATAAATTAGTTTTTAATACCTCCAACGGAGGATAAAATGAAGACATTTTGTTGGAGATGCCCTGAAAAGAAAAGAAAAAAAAAATCTTCTCCAATGGCATTTACAAATAAAGTTTACTGAAAAGAAGTTTGATTTCACTTTCTATCTAATTAAATATTTTTTTGGTAAAAACACTAAAAAAAAGTAAGTAATTTATTGTAAAGTTGACGATGATCATAAAAGTCCACAATAGTAATTTATTATTGGCAAAATAATAGTGTCATGATCATCATTATAAAAGTAATTTTTTTTGCGTCAATTGTAAAAGATCGTCACTTACTAGTATTGATCAGGTCATCTATGTCTATATACTAGATATAAAATCTCTTCGATTATTGCCACAAGTCACCATTTTATGCAGTATAGCTTGCTATTTAATTTTTTTCTTTAACCTTATCCTTTCTCAATTTCTCTCAAGGTCTATCATATAGGCTGTGTTTGGTAGGAAAGAAATAAATAATAATATACTAAAAAATAATATATTTTATTTTGTGAATTCACATCTCTTATATTTTATTTTAATTATAAAAAAATCCTCTAAATCAAACATAACTTACTAACTCTCTAGTTTTTTTTACTGGAGTCAATCAAATGAACGCTATTTTTCTCTCTTTCTTTGTACAAGCAAGCAAAGCAACAATGAAAAATCCCAATACCACCAAAATATATGAAGCCTTCCCTCCCAAGCCAAAAATAAAAACCGAAACGTGACACACGAAGTCACCACTTTAGTTTTTCTTTTTTTATATATAACATCTTTCTATTAATCCTTAAATTATGATATTTAAAATTTAAAATAAGAAACAATAAAAGCTGCATGATAAAAGGAGATAAAGGGTGTGTGGTTCTTTATCTAAGGTTTTTGTTTTTTACATAAATGGCATGACAGGATAAAAACGGATGCAGTGAATACGATAGTGACTGCATTAAATACAGAATGAAGAAGAAGAAAAAAAGTGAGTAGTATAAGATTGAGTAATGAACATGTACTACATCAATACATATAGTGACATGCTCAGAGATTTCAAAGGATGGACTGAGCGGACAAGAAGCATCAATGAAGGTGCAATAAATTACATGCAGTGTACGGATTCAGCATCAAATGAACATTTATTTTTCTATATTTCATGTTTTTTTACGTAGAAAAAAAAAAGATTTCTTCCAAAAAATTAAAAAACAACTATTTTAGTCCCAAAATGTATAAAAATGATAGAACGAAAACTTTTATTTAGTTGATGTAAAAAGTGTGATAACTATGTTAATTTCATGGGACAAATTTTACATTAAAGTGTATTTTTTAGGGTTAATTTAAAATTAAATTATAAATTTTAGAAACCAAATTTTCATTAGCTGTAAAATGGGTTTATACAATTCATATGATTTTAAATTTTGATAGGATTAATTATTAGTTTTTACTCAAATAGAAAGTGATCATGGCTCGATCGATAATATAAGAGATAAAGTCAGTTTAATATAACTTATTCCTATAATATATAGGTATTTAGAATATGATCTCGAGATCATTAATTAAATTAAAATAATTTCAAGTTAACTAATTCACATATTTGAATGTAATTCTGAAATTTATTTTAAGTGCTAACTAAATAGTCACTTTAAAACTAAAAAAACAAGTTGAATACTTAGATTTACCTAGTTCAAAGTCATAAATAATCTTTCAAGAAAAAATAGTAAATGTTTAGTCTAAAA
>PYAF01003184.1:103875-116193 GCA_007407185.1 Glycine tomentella
AATAATCTTTCAAGAAAAAATAGTAAATGTTTAGTCTAAAATCTTAGGTATTTAAAATAAGGCACATGATAATTAATTACTTACGGAAAAAAATGATTTTTTGTTTATTAAAAAGTACCATTAATATATATTAATATGATTATTAATGCATTTTTTAAGTGGATTTCTATAAAAAAAAAAAAAATTTCTTAAATCATTGTCTTTAAAACACTGATTAGTAAAATCCTTAAAATAATTATTTGTTCTGAATGAATTATAAAATTAGAAGTTGTCTAACTTATCCCAAATTCCTTTCAAAAAAAAAAAAAAAACTTATCCCAAATCAGAATAAGATAAATAATTCATTGAAAATGATTGTACAATTAATTATGTATTTTAAGATCATCTGTATAATATTCTTAATTGCATCGATCATCTTCTTCGAAGTTGTTTAATCCTGCTTTTACTTGGGATAAGGTAAAACAACCTATTAAATTGTGACACTGTAATGAATCAAACGTGAAATTATCTTTGTAAACTTTGTTTCAAATATATACTTTTTGTCTCTCAATGTCAATTATCTTTATTTCTCAGAAGTAATTCTGGTTGAGACACCGTAAAACATTAAATATGAATATCTCACTAAAAAAATCTTAGTTTGTTACATTGTAGAAAATTAACTCTTTTTCCTAGTTAGTTATTTTGATTAACATATTGTATTTTAAAAATAAATTAGAATTTAATGTGCATGCCGTGGGACGGTGGCATTTAATTTATTGTGCATTTTCTTTTCGTCTCTGTGATTCCTTCCATTTAGGTAATTCTGTTCCCACTTCTATATTCTAGATATTTTTATAGTTGTATCCCCTCATATGGAATCAATTCAAAATAGTATTCATGGATTCTTACATCTAATATTTTTAAGAATCTAATATTTTTCGATTCACCAAAAATAAAACATCAACTATTTTTCTTATATATTTGCCGAGTTGATTTTTTATTTATTTTTACATTTGTCAATACAGGCACTAATTGCTTTTGCAAAATCACGACTTTATCACACTACCTTTTTATAATCGAGTTAAATTTATGACACTATCTTGAGTTTAAGAATAATTTACCACACAATGAAGATTAAATGAATCCGATTGATTAAGTTTTCTGATTTAAAGAAGAAAAAAAAAAAGTTTTCTGATAAACTTTCGACCAGACGATCCTTATCCTGCAGCGCTCAGCTTCGAGTAATAAATGCAATGTTAGCCGATGATTTTTTTATGTATACTTTTTACTCTTTTAGATAATGAAAAAGCAACAGGGGGGTTAGATATATCATTACTCGAAAGTCCACCATTAGGGTTGGTTTGAAAGAGTACAAGAGGATGAAAGAAAGAAAAAAATAAAGAAAAATATTTGAATTAAAGTATAAGATAAAAGATGTAGGATTTATATAATTTTTTAAAAATTTATCTTTTTTTTCTTCTTCTCTAACCAAATAAAGGCTGGTCAAACTAAATTCTAGATAAGGATATATCCAAAAAAAAAAAAACTGAAACTAACGTATTATCCAGTAATTTGTGCTCAAATTTTGAAGATTGAGTCATAGTTTCTAAAGTCATCATTTGTCAATAATTCTTTATTCATCCAAGATAGTTTTATGAGTACATGAAAGTTTATAAAAATTCATGCTAACTAATTGAGTTAGATCCGTTAACATCATTTGTCAATATTGAATAAACCAACTAAGAAATAAAAAAAAAATTAATACTTGCAAATAAGAATCTTTGATTAAAAAAAAACGTTTTTCTTTTTTCATCGATACGATACAGTTTGAATATAAACAAACTTCTATTACGGCTAAAAGTCATCTCAATATTTCTGAAACTAATAAAAAGAAACATTATTATAGTAAATTTTTTTAATATAGTTGGTAAACTAGTAAAGGCTTCTCTATAATATTTTTTTCTCAAATTATAACAAATTTACTTACATATGTACACATCATGAGCAAATTTGGTTATAATTGGTAATTTGTCTCTTAATGACTTATACCCCCACTCCCGCTCAAGTTAATACTAATGTGTTTATATTCTCATTTACACAATTCAAAACGTGAATCATAAAAACAACTCTTAGTTGCTTTTGGAGTATCTTGATATGAAAATTTGATCAAGCGTGAATCACAAATACTAATTCAAACACGCACTACAAAATTATTTTAAATGCCCAACTTGTTGAGTAAGGAATTGAGGTATCATATCCCCAAGTCCTTTTGGAAGAGGGACTCCATATTAAGAATGAGTTGGAACATAAGAAAGTCGGACATTGTCTAGTAAGACTTCATTTCACACAAAGTAACACTCCATTTTAATGTGCTTAGTATTAACGAATATTAATGCAAAAATAAAGAAGGTAAAAAATTGTTGCTTTAAGAGTAAAAATACTTCTGGACTCTCCCAACTTTAATCCAACAAGCACACAATACACTTTGATCCAAACACAGTGTTTTTGTTTTTTAGTTATATGAAACGCAACTTAACTCTCACAGTAAAGGCGTGTCAAGACTAGACAAGATACTTTTCAGTCACTTCAATTCATATGAATTTTCATTCACCAGAAAAATCATATGTATTTGAAGCTCTAGTAACTAAACGAGGGAAAATAAGGACCATGGAATCAACCTTAAATTGTAATGTAATCAAGAAATTATAACATCAGAAGCTCAGTCCAATGGTTAATAATATCTTTTTAATTCTTGTGCAATTTTAGGTGATAGTTACGGGATCTTGATTTGAGTAACTCTATCTAAAATATTTAAGGAAACTTGCATTCTACCCTCGTGTGAAAAAACTTGAACAAACGAACACAGGAACACGAAACAATCCTTCAAAAATAAAAAGGAACACGAAACAAACTAGTTTGCATTGAAGAACACCCAATAAGTCAACAAGGATGAAATGATTCATTCCAATAGGTGTCTCATCAAAGATGAGAACATAACCATCCTAATATAATTTAAAAAAAAAAAAATAAACAAACTGGTCATATTTCAGAAATGCAGGTTAAAGCTTCAATGAACTCAAAATAACAACTTCTCATACCTTCATCCCATGTTATGCATGTAAAAATACCCGAAAATCCTCTCAACTCTTCGCAGTGCAATCTGTCAACAGTGCCCTAAACCTAGGGTTATCGAGTGAGCTTCCATCGAAGAGCAATGACCCAATGTTCTTTATTGCTATTAGATGTCAACTTTGGAGTAGGCTTTCTAGAAGTCTCTATTGTCAGTTGCAATCCACAGCAATGCATATACAGTTTGCAAATTCTTCCAAGTGAACATGAATACTCCTCGCCTTCAGAAGGCACGAAAGAGAGCCAGGAATTTATTTTACTTTTCATATGTAAACCTAACTTTCCTTGAGGAAAAAACAAATTAGCTTTGTAGCTTTTACAAAACGTAGTTACCGTCAATACTCAACACACAAGTGGGATCCCAATTTTCTTTAAAAGCGCATTTGGAAGTTTGTCTTGAAACAAATTTGTTTTCTAAAAGTGATTCATAAACAATTAAACAAGACACGAGAGAGAGAGAGAGAGAGAGAGAGAGAGAGAGAGAGAGAGAGAGAGAGAGAGAGAGAGAGAGAGAGAGAGAGAGAGAGAGAGCACATTTTGTTTGTTTCCTTAAATTTTAAAACCACTTGTTTTAATAATACTTTTTTAAAATTTAATAGATTTTGAATTGGAAATTAATTTCTGAAATGGATTAGAATTGTTATCGAAAACTTTTTTTTTAGAAAAAAGTGATGAAAATCAAAATGCCCTTAATTTTACATTTGAATATAAATCCATTCTTGTGACTTGGAAATGTGCATTCTACCAATGCTATAGGTATAAAAATCCATGAGCATCAGAAGCTACCAAGCAGAAACCATTTCAGTACCAAGTCTGCATAGCTTCATGAAATCAACAATTGCAAAAACAACATATCGAAAAAAAGGCTCCACAAGCTTGGTAAGGCCTTCAAGGCTTCAATAGCAATGGCCATGAAAATCCTGGCGACAAGCAATTGTGGATAAACCAGCACCGTCATGAACCATTTGGCATAATATGAAAAGCAAATGTCGAAGTTTCTACAACTAAGAATCTACAATCTATAAGATAACCCATAATGGCAAACCAATAGCATAAGGGTATTGCTAATCAGTGTCCCTTATCCTGAGGGACACTAATTAAGGATTCCAAAATAGAAAGTTTTTACTAAAGTTCACATTGAAAATGCATTGAAAATCATAGTTATATATTTCATGACACTTTAATGAAAGATTCTATTTTGAATTCCTTAATCAGTGCCCAAAGGACACTGGTTAGCATTTGCCTTAGGATAATAGCATAGGCAAGGAATATGTTCATAAAAAGGTATATTATCCCTAAACCATTCAATTATAAAACTACAATACTAAAAACATGTACTGACAAAATAAATCT
Organism: Glycine tomentella; assembly: GCA_007407185.1. Classification (NCBI taxonomy): domain Eukaryota; kingdom Viridiplantae; phylum Streptophyta; class Magnoliopsida; order Fabales; family Fabaceae; genus Glycine; species Glycine tomentella. The sequence continues at coordinate 108,337 of PYAF01003184.1, forward strand.
GCAAAGGTAATCAACAGAAACACAAACTGGACCCAGTAACTATCTGGCAGTTAAAAGCCAATATTAAACTTTTTAAAGGTCCCAATAGAGTTTCAGGGCTCTCAACCAGAATTAATCCGAAAGCACTCAATAATGGGTCCAATAATACCCAGTTTTCGACAATGCATCCTCTCATGCCAGGGTCCAGTAATACACAATTTGTCACTAGCTTTGCAAATCCTCTCATACACCTACTTGAGCCACGGTCACACTAACCTGAAAGAATGCACACATCAGTAACAGCAACTGCAGCTATACATATAATAGTTGATAAATCATGAGCTAAAACAAGTAGAGGCATATACCACTGCATAAACTACTATATGAATTTAGCATATGCAATCCTGAACATATTTAACACATGTCTAGTAATCCAGGCAAAACTTCAAAATATTTTAAAAACAAAGATACATCAAAATTGAATTTCCATGAAAAGACAACTAATTTACTTATTTTAGGCAGATCGCAATGCATTTATTTCATCCTTCAAAGAAATTAATTACAATATCCAAGTCCTTCGTGAGAAAGATATGGAAATCAACTTTAAGTTACACTAAAAATTATTCATATTTATCTCCACTTTTAAAGATCAAAACTCTAATCTGAATTTGGAAAATTCCCATCATACATACGGAAAACATAAATCCTGTAACTCACAACTGCTATTAACCACAATTGTAAACACCACCCTGGTATTTACAGCCAATCACCGGCAATAAATTGCCTGATCAATTTGTGGGGGAATCTGCTTTATTTCAGTTCCAAGTTCTTGTTCAATCCTATATCTGAAAAAAGGATAGAATGCTTCAGAAAACATACAGCAAGTATCTTCAAAAAAAATCAATTCAAATGTAAATTACGTACAGATTAAAGCGATCCTCATAGGTAATCAAGTTCACAGCTAAACCAAGGTGTCCAAACCTCCCTGAACGACCAACCTGTCATCAGCAGAGCAATGAGAGCATCCTTTAGAACATGTATACATAACTAGTATCATAGAAAATGTAGTAGGTAGGTAGGTAGGTAGGGAATGAGCACAAATGAAACATACCCTGTGCAAATAAGTCTCCGCATTCTTGGGAAAATCAAAATTAATAACAACGTTGACTGCTTGAATATCTATTCCTCTAGTAAAAAGATCTGCAAATGTTTCACATAAAATATATGAAAAACTTAAATTAATACAACAGTATTTATTTGTACAAGTAGAAAATCTAACCAAGAGTTTAAATATACAGACAAATTGATATATCATTCATAAAAGACTACATCAAATAAATATACATTATACCATTATTGATTACTAAATTTGTTTTTTAAAATAAAAATGAAGATAATATCACAACAAACAAAATGGACGAAAACCTAATAATTATTGGACACAACCATAACTGGTACAATAGGTATCAATCACAAGAACCAGGAAGGAAAAAAAAAACTTCATTGTGCCAATTAATATGATGCTAAAGTATCAGCAGTGTACCAGTACAAACAAGATTTCGACATGCCCCATTGCGGAAGTCATGAAACACTCTGTTACGATGGTCTTGCAACATCTTTGCATGAATGTAGAAACATGAATACCCAAGTTCCGTGATTTTCTTGGCAAGGAGTTCAACCCGATTTACTGAATTGCAGAAGATGATAGACTGGTTTATTTGCAGCTGAAACAGAACCCATCATCAGCATCATCATATTCAAAGGCAGCATATAAGAAAATTAATAAAACAAAGAAAAAGCAAACCTTAGAAAAAAGAGTATTTAGGCAGTGGACTTTCTGTCTCTCTTCCACAAATGCATAAAATTGTGTAATACCCTTCAGAGTTAGCTCATCCATAAGGTTGATGACATAAGGTTTTCGAAGATACCTATCTTTGAAATCCTTTACAGTAACAGGAAATGTTGCTGAAAACATCAAGATTTGACGGGTTGTAGGAAGAAAATGAATCAGCTGCGCTATAGAAGGCTGAAACTCTGGGGACAGAAGCTTATCGGCCTGACAAACCCAAAAAGCAATAAAAAGCCTCAGATTGATAATCAACTGTTACTATTAAAGACATAAATCTTAAAAGTGCCATAGAATGAACATACATAAATAATGGAAAAGAAAATATATTCTGCTCAATATTTAAAACATGAATGAGAAATCAATGAACAGAGGCATTAGCTTCCACTACCAATTTGACAATATTTAGAAATACAAATTCCTAATCCATTAAAGAACATAATGCCCATCAGGTCATATTTGTCGAATATGATCCAATCACGTTTCTTACCTTTGACTTCCTAAACCTCTTTAAATATGAAAATGTTTTACAAACTGTTAAAGATTCTCAACCAAATTATATAAATGAGTGAATTCAAGGTGAAATGTGTTTACCTCATCCATTACAAGCATAGCACAATCTTTCAGAATACAAACACCTTTCTTGGCAAGATCTAATATTCTTCCTGGAGTTCCAACTAGTAAATGAACTGGTTGATATAAGCGCATTATATCATCTTTCAGGCTGGTACCACCTGTTGTAACCATAACTTGAATTTTCAAGTGCTTTCCAAGCTCTTTGCACACTTGAGAAGTCTGCAACGCCAATTCTCGGGTTGGGACCAGTATAACAACTGCATTACAGAAAAATACATTGAAAACATTCAATTCAAAACATGGGTAAAATCAATCATCATGCTTATTCAAAAAGTCCACAACCATGAAATAACTGAAGATGATGCAGAAATGAATCATGAATCAACAATGCCACCAAAATATATCACAACTATTTTCAACTATTGCAATAAAATCCAAGTATCCAAAATTTCATATTCATCTAAAATAAGTTTTCAGGATAATCAACAAGATATCCATTAATTTAAAGGGAATAACAAAATCTTATAACTAAAACATAGAGCTTTTATTAAAACCAGATGTCCAGTAGAGAATAAAGAGAAGACAAATAAACTCTGAATTTAACATTGTTTCATATATATTACTTGAATTTTGTGTAGGGTCACATCTCAGGTTTGTTGCGCAGAGTGAAGACTGAAACTAAATACAAACAACTTGTAAATTGTAACAGTTTCAGTATCCTTCATGACAAAAACCTAAGAACATACATAAACCAACTTGATGTGCCCTTCAAACTTGAAAGCCCAGCTTGTTACTACAACTCCAGGTGAACCTTACCAGTCACAAATCCCAATTTTCTTTTTTTAACAGAAATCTGCTTAAAATCAGTAACAGGCTACCAGATATGCTTACGGATCTGAGACATCTTTAAATACTATCCTTTCAACTAGGCTATGAGAATCATGTGAAAAGCTTAAGGCAAGAGGACTAGAGGAGGACATCAAACCTTGAATAACATTATTGTCCTGGTCAATTTTTTCCAGTGCGGGAATGCAAAATGCAGCTGTTTTGCCAGTTCCGTTCTTAGCCCTAGCAAGAATGTCACTACCAGTAAGAGCAATTGGAATGCTTTCTTCTTGGATGGGAGAAGGCCTTTCAAAACCCTTTTCATATATTCCCATGAGCAGCTCACGCTTCAAAAAGTAATCCTCAAACTCATTTCCTTTAGTTGCCGTTACATCCTGAGGAACAAAAAGGCACCAGATCAAGACAAACAAGTATATATTATAAAATAAAAGTAAATACTGAAAAACCCATAATCATAGTAGCTATACGACTAATAAATGGATGCCTTTCAAGTAGATATTAGAAAATTAAGTAATTATTTATATGTAAAATCTAATAACACCACTCAGAAAATTAAAACTTAGGGTAAAAGCCATTGATTGCACTAGTTACAAGGAACAAAATTCAGTACATTTACTAAATCTCTAGACAATATATAAATAGTTGAACTAGTTTGTAAATTCAACAAGTATGATTGTAATCTAAATAACTGACAGTAATTCAGTACAAGGCACTAAAAAAGGACATAAATCAATCAATGAAAACTCCAGTTAAATTCTATGACAAGAATGATCTTCACAAAACATTTATAATGTACGAAAAAATGACTCCATACTTATAAGGATATGCAAGAACAAAAAGTAAGGAATAAGAAATATCACAAATAAGGTGTAATGCTCTAAGGATCTCAAAGAAAATATATGATTAACACAAAATGCACATAATAAATAACTTGAGGCATAACATTATGTTATTCCATGACCTTACCTCTGTCCTATAGCGAGTGTCAGCTGGTGGAATCTTTAGTCTTGCTTTCCAATCTAGGGAACTAATAAAGGAAAACCAAAAAACAAATGAGGATTCTCTTTCCTTTTGAAATAACAGAACCACTAACAAGAAAATAGCTTCATATAAGAGAACAAAACCATACATTGTGATTTGTATAATTCCAACTTATTGTAAACTCATAATTTCACCAAAATAACTGGTAGTTAATAATCCTAATAGTTTATAAACTTCATATTATAAACAGATAAACAATAAAACATGTTTCAATCATTGTTATCATAATTGTATAAATTGCTATACAATTCATGTGATTCGATTCAATTCTGAGACACAGCAATTCAGAACGCATTTATAATTTTGGTACTAAATTGTACCTAGAATCATCTGTACTGATATGAATTGCAGGAAACTCTATATTGTATAATGGAGCAATTGGATATTGCATAAAACCAGGTCGGGTCAGGTCATGCAAAATCCGATAACCATGGTTTCGATAATCACAATTTAAGATACATTTATTAGCTATATTGCTGAAAGTGTAATGAAAAGCCTTAAATACAAATTACAAAAATCTAACGAGCATAATGAATTAATAAAAGGAAAAGAGGATAGTTATGTCAACAGCCAAGAGGCAAGAGCAACAAGACTGATGTAAATTCCCAATGTCATTTCTTTTTACAATCAATAGTTCACTCAGACAAAAAAATTCAGAGGGCAATCCAACCAGACAAGGAGACATGCAAAACAAGGTAAAAGTGCCGTGCATTTCAGTTCTCAAAAGAACACAAGCACCAGCACATAGAATGAAGGCCGGCAACACCACAACAGGACCTCACAATCAGGCTAGACAGAGAATGGGATCTCTTTGATCTAGAGACGCCAAAAGAAGACAGGTTCCAGCAATACCATTTTTATCAACGGCATATCACACAAAATGACGCAAAACCAATAACCCACTATATCATATAACAGATAGTGTTGCAGGAAAATAGCAGAAGTCGCATTCACATAGCATTTGAAATTCATGATATATCAATTATTATACATGTATTAAAATTTAAGTTGCATGAAAATAAAAATTGGCATAATATTAACTCAAAAAGTTAAATTGGCCAGAGACTTGCTGGAGATGACATAAGGATGCAGGATGCAACCACAACACCCAGCCGAAACAGTTGTGATCCCCAGGAATTCCACAATGCAAGAGTACTATAGCAGCGCTACAGCAGTTATTTAACTGCATCCACCATTGGATGTTGCAATAGCCTCACAAAATACCTACCGTCGCAAGAGTGGAAAGCCTCCGCTCAACAGCAGTACAATCGCAGCCATTGGCCAATGCAATTATGCCCCAAGTAACCAAACCATTAAAATTTCCAAACACAGCTTTCACCATTTCATCATGGCCTACACAATCAGAAACCTCTAAACAACAAACACCATCAAGCCAACCAGTCAAGCAAGCACATTACAGAAACATCACAAACAGCCACACAGCATCAACCAAACACACCAATAATACCACCTCAACGCTAACCCTAACCCTAATATAAAGAAACCACACATCAAACAGAAGCCATATATAAAGAAAACCACAAGACACGCACCTCGAATCCACGGCTTCGGACTGCACGGTCTTCTCGACCTCGTCGACGGCATTGGCATCCCTTCTCAGCCACTGCTGCTGCTGCTGCTGCGGGGGCGGAGGCGGCTGCAACAAATGCCTCTGCACATACTGCGGCTGTTGTTGCTGGTGGTGGTACGGCGGCCGAGCCTGGAACGCGTGATGATTCTGGTTCAGGCTCGGGTTCTGGTTATGGTTCTGGTTCAGGCTCGGGTTCTGGCCCAGGTTCGGATTGAAACCTCCGCGACCAATCCCCATTCCGGGAGGGTACCTCGCTCTATTGTTGTTGTTGTGATTCATCTCACCGATTCAAAACCCTAAAAACTTCACACAAAAAATTCTAACCTAAACTAGCGAAAGAATTTACAAATCGACACAAAAACTACGCCTCTGAGGGGGAGAAATCAGGTATCATACAGAAAAAACGGGTTAGGGTTTGGTTTTGTTCGGGGAAATGAAAATTGGAGCGGAAATGTTCGGAGATTTGAACAGATCTAGAGAGAGAGTGATCGATGTAAGAGAGAAAGTATTTTCTGAGGTTCTTCAAGTTCAACCCACGGAGAGAAAGGATGAGAGGGTTGGTTTTTTATGCCTTGGTTTGGAAGGGTTAAGGTTGAAAGAAAGAAAAAAACAGAGTACAAGTAAGTGACCTACGGAGAATGAGAGATTGCACAAAGAAAAAAAGAATGGTAAATACTTATTCATCATGTAGTGTTGATAAATTTATTTTTTGAACCATATTAATTTAAATTTTAGTTTAAGAAAGTAAAAAAAGTATGATAAATTAATTTATTTTTAATTTTTAATTTTTATTTTTTATGTTACATAGAGGAATAAAAATGATTGTTAAAATATATGCTAAATAGATTAAATCAAAATATTAGTAAATTTTTATTAGATTAATTTGTCAAACTTCAAATTGTATTTTTTTTAAATACTCATTGTAATGTTATGCTTGTAATAATTCAAAAAAAAACATATGAAGATTAAATTATATATTATCCTTAAATAAAATAAAATTTTGAATATAACAAATTAGTCCAATAAAAAATTATTGACATTTTGGTTCAATGAAAACTTTTTTGTCTAATTTATTTAGATGTCATGTTGACAATCATTTTTTATTTTTTGATATTTCTATATGTGTTATGTAGGCTTTTTTTACATTTTTATAAGTGTCATATAGACTCTTTCATTAACAGATAAAAATTATCAGATAAATGAATTTATCATATTTTTTTTTTACTTTTGAGAATTTAAATTTAAACTTTCATTTTTAAAGATAAATTTATGAGTAATGTACATATTCAAAAACAAAAATATTATTTCTGAAAAAAGTAAGAAAGAAAATAAATCTCTAATATTTGTTGTTTGTTAGTTCCCTCTTCTTTTTTGTAGAGTTCCCTAGTTTTCATTTTCGCATTATTACACTTTGGCCCTAGTTTCTTTTCTCTCTCTCTTTAGTCCTATCAACGTTACTATATCCATTATTTCGTCAGTAGGATATGTGAGCTCACCGGGGAAATGGATCTCCATTTTGTTTTTCTCCATTTCTTTCAATTTTATAGACTTTTGGAAAAGTAAATCAAATAAAGATGATACATACTTTATTAAAATTTATTTTCTCAAAAACTTAGTAATAAAAAATTGGAGAGAAAAAAGAAATAGAAAGAATTTAAATTAGGATTATAATAGACTTCAAAACTAATTGAGCACTTATAAAAATATTAAATTATTCACTAATAAAATTTTCACATTAACAACTAAAATTAAACTCACATTCCTATCAAATATGAGTTCATTTCTTGTCAGTTATCATAATATAATCTTTATTGATATTTCGTTCTTTCTACTCGAGACTAGAATTTTAGTCAATGCAATCCTCAAAATAAATATTTACTTTATATAGCTAAAATTTGTCATAAGTAAATTATATTTTAGTTAATTAATTATTAGAGTTTTAGTTAATGCAATCCACAAAATAATTTATTTTACATTG